>BKZX01024105.1:0-24138 GCA_014362285.1 Fagus crenata
TCTCATTGAACTGGTCCAATGTGTTCAAATTTAGTGGTTAAAGAATATTTGGCCCATCAAATAAAAAATTGGTAATAGACCAAGACTTAACAAGTTGTTATATACTATAATTCACGTAAGGAAAATCAGACCTATTCAATGTCTCCTATCTATATATAGACATGCTTCCCCTCCAACATTTCTCATCCCTCACCCGAAGTAAAGATATACATAACAGAAAAAACATACTGCCAGAAATATGATGAGAGCTTACCTTGCAACTGTTGCCCTATGTGCTTTGGCATTCTCTCTTGCCTCTGCCTCTGACCCATCCCCTCTGCAAGACTTCTGTGTTGCACTCAAGGACTCCTCCGACTCAGCTGGTACACACAAAACTCTTCCTTTTCTTTTTATTTTTCTGCATTCTTTTTTTTTTCATTTTAAGAATTTACACTAACGAAACTATAAATGGAAGAATTATTATTTTCTGCATTGAAGTCTTAAGCATTCTTGTGAAGTGTTCATAACAAAAAGTTCTTTATGCAGTCTTTGTTAATGGAAAGGTCTGCAAGGATCCAAAGCTTGCCAAAGCTGATGATTTCTATTTTGGGGGATTGAACATTGCCGGGAATACAGAAAATCTACAAGGATCAAACGTCACCACTGTGAATGTCGACCAAATTCCAGGCCTCAATACTCTTGGTATATCTCTTGTTCGAATCGACTATGCACCATATGGACAAAATCCTCCCCACACTCACCCTCGTGCCACCGAAATCCTAGTAGTCTTGGAGGGAACTCTCTATGTTGGCTTTGTAACATCGAACACAGAGAACCGCCTCTTCACCAAAGTTCTAAACAAGGGGGATGTGTTTGTCTTTCCGGTTGGTCTCATTCACTTCCAATTCAATGTGGGAAAAACCAATGCAATTGCCATTGCTGGTCTCAGTAGCCAAAATGCAGGAGTAATCACAATAGCAAATGCTGTCTTTGGATCCAATCCTCCCATTAATCCTGATGTTCTCACCAAGGCCTTCCAACTCGACAAGAATGTGGTTCAATATCTTCAGCAACTATTCTAATTTGAAAATTAAAATAATATTTGAAAGTGCCATGAAGCACTACCGATTTTGTTATGTTTATCTGAAAAAAAATAAAATGATTGCTTATGTAACTTCGTATTGGAGGATTTGAGATTTATAAAATGTTGGCGTTTGTTAAGTACCTCTTGTTCATGTGGCAAAACCACATAATAAAACTTTCATAAAGAATTAATTAGCAGTTATTTAATTACCTCTTGTCTCAAGCTCAACTACACTTTAAGTAGTTAAAAAGCAAGAGAGAGAACAGGTTTTCTTTAACTTGAGTAAATCCATTTTCTGCTCACAAGGAATATCCCAAGCTTAGTCCACTCTATGATTATGTGCTCCATCCCAAGCACACTCACATCATCTGTGAATTGGACTGATAATTTCAATTTAGTTATAGATCAAAAGAACTTGTACTAGCATCAACTGGCACAATTAATTCTTTTTTACACAGACACATTAAACAAATTAACAGATAATTATTCTAGAACTTCCTTTCGAATGGCTTGGTCCAGATATAAAAATCTATAACATGTGCACTCCTAACAAATGACTATCATTTAGGCTGCAGCAGCAGCATCTAATTGTATTCAAAAGGACAAAAAGTTTAAAACAAACTTGTTACATAATACATTTGCATTAAAGTGTGTCATAACCCCATTTTTATCCATGGGATTTTCTCAGGTGTCGGTACGTAAAAAGAGGCAACCCGAACCAAGCCGGCCTGATCCGACGAGGGCTCGCCACATCAAATAACCTCAAAATGGGGTTTGGGGTGCATTTCCCAAAATCCAACCAAGTTTTCCCAAGGTTGACCTAGTTTGACCAAGGTTGACCGAGGTTTGACCAAGCCATTTCTAACCCGACTGGGGCCCACTATACCCGAAAACCCTCGAAACACGGCCTGGGACACATTCCCCAGAGTTCGGAGAGCTTTGACTGAATTTGACCAAGTTTGACTAAGGTTGACCAAGTTTGACCAAAGTTTGACCGAACCGTTAACTGGACCGAAAGCTGAATCGAACTGACCACCCCTTGACCAATGCGTGGAGCACGTTGAGAGCTTCGATCCGATACTTTACGGGTCGAAAACGGACTAGAACCGAGAGAGTTATGGGCAAAATCGTGAAAAAACGGTCCAACACTTAGCCAAATTTTGCTAAGTGTTGTTGACAAAATAGCCTATTTGGGAGGCAACGTTTGCACGCGGATTCTCACCAACCGGCAACAACTTGGTCCGCGACCTGAAACCCACAAGCAAGAGGGTCGCTTCAGTTACAACGTGCAACTTCCGGATCTTCAAGAGCTCCTCCGGCTAAGCCGGAATCTCGATCGGAAAATGACCCCGTGAAATAAGGAACATTCCAAAGGCCTCAGTTCGCAAGATCATATCTTGCGGACCCAAGTTCACCTCTGTGCAAGGCCTGTACCTTTAGAAAATAGGTAGCATAAGCTTTCTGGCGACACCAAGATCGCCGCAATCCGACATCGGGAGCTACGTCTGCCACGCGTACGAAAACGGGTCGACAAAATAAGGCTGTGCTGAAATTTTCATAACTTTTCCGCCGACGTTGCCGCGCTTGCGCGCAGAGTCTTCCTGGCTCACAACAAGTTGATCCACGAGCCCGGACACGTTGGAAAGAAGACACACTCATGCACGGCGTGGAACTCTCAGATCGTCAAGATTTTCCCCGGTCTAGCCGGAATCTTCACTGGAAAAATGCCCTCCGAAGGACCAAAAACACTCCGGCGACCTCTATTCGCGGGACCATATCTCTCCGTCCCTAGCTCGGTTTCCCATAAATTCAGAACCTTACAAGAGAGGGTAGCGCAAGCTTTCCAACGATACCAAGTTCGTTAAAATCCAACATCGGGAGCTAGGTCAAAAATGCACGCAAACGCAGACAAAAGGCAAGAAAAAATGAGCCGAAGGTTTCGCGCGTTTTTCTCCCGGACAGCCGCCTTCGCACACAGAGTCTTTCCTACTCGCAACAAGTTGATGCGCGGGCCCGGGTGCATTGGAAAGATGACGACTCCAGCTACGACGTGCAACTCTCGGTTCGCCGGTAGCGTTCCCCGTTTGACCGGAATCTTCACCGGAAAAGCGCACAAAAACAGCTCCGGCAGCCTGAATTCTGGGAGCCATAACTCTCTCGTACGAACTCCGATTCGCACAAAATGTATACCGTTGGAAAGTAGACGTCGAGGGCTTTCCAACGGTATGCTGCACGACCCATTTTGAGTTCTAGAAGACCTCCAAAACTGCCCTTGAAAATAGGGTCAGAAAAGGGTACGTGTGAAAACCGAGGAGGATTCGAAGAGGGGCTGGCGTGGAGGATAAGAACGCCATGTGGCACTCGCGCAGGACCATCCCGCGTGGCGCGTGATGGACCTGCACGAGGCGTACACGCCGTTCTATAAAACCAGCCTCCCCCCCCTCACTTCAACACTTTTTGCTCGGGCTCTAGGCTCCTTGAGTGTTAGAATAGGCATAGATAGGGGGTTTTGGGGTCTTTAGAGGGGGTTTTGGGTAGTTTTTAGAGTGAGAGACTCCTCTCTAGGTACTCTCTCTCTCTAAGCTCTTTCTCTCTCTTCTTTGCTCTCTTTTTCTTTCTTTTGGGTGGAGGTGACTAGTGATGATCCCTAAAATGGGAAGGGATTCACAAGGATCCACCCTTATTTATGCTTTATAGTTCATTTATTGTTTCATTTATGCTTTCTAGTCTATTTATCGCTTTATTTATGCTTTCTAGTCTATTTATTGCTTTATTTGTGTTAAATAATTCCATTTATCGCTTTATTTACATTTACTATGTTATTGTGCATATTGTGTTGTGATTATCTCTTCCCCGTGTGTTTTAGTACGGCAATACTGAGTGGCTTTGGCGGAGTGCGTAAGACCTCTATGAGGCCGTAACAACCATGTTAGCCCACGAGGTACTTGACCCGAAAAATACATCCCCCATGTCTAAATAATGTCATTTATCACTTTATTTACATTCACTACGTACTTGTGCATATTGTGTTGTGATTATCCCTTCCCCGTGTGTTTTAGTACGGCAATACTGAGTGGCTTTGGTGGAGTGCGTAAGACCTCTATGAGGCCGTAACAACCATGTTAGCCCACGAGGTACTTGACCCGAAAAATACATCCCCCATGTCTAAATAATGTCATTTATCGCTTTATTTACATTCACTACGTACTTGTGCATATTGTGTTGTGATTATCCCTTCCCCGTGTGTTTTAGTACGACAATGCTGAGTGGCTTTGACGGAGTGCGTAAGACCTCTATGAGGCCGTAACAACCATGTTAGCCCACGAGATACTTGACCCGAAAAATACACCCCCCATGCCTAAATAACGTCATTTATCGCTTTACTATATTGTAAATACGTGATTTGGGCGTGATAATCCCGATTGGTCGTGGTGGACTATGTAAGACCTCAATGAGGCTTTAACCACCATGTAATCCCATAGGTATTGGACCCTTTGAAAAATCTTGGTTTTAAGTTCATTTATCACTTTATTTACATTTATTACGTACTTGTAAATATATTACGTTGTTATTATCCCATTCCCACGTGTTTTAGTACGGCAAATATTGAGTGGCTTTGGCAGAGTGCGTAAGCCCTCTATGAGGCTGTAACAACCATGTTAGCTCACGAGGTACTTGACCCGAAAAACACATCCCCATGTTTAAATACCGTCATTTACCGCTTTACTATGTTGTGAATATTATATTGTGAATATTGCCATTTTCTCTCCCTTATTCCCTTGTGATTTGGGCGTGATAATCCCGATTGGTCGCGATGGTTTATATAAGACTTCAAAGAGACGTTAGCCATTACGTAATTCCATAAGGCATTGGACCCATGAAAATCCTTTGCTTTAAATTCCATTATCGCTTTAAATACATTTATTGCTTTCCGTCATGCTTTAAATTTATTTATTACCTTTATTTCATTATTTGCCACGTTGTAAATATTGTCTATCCATTCCCTTTTCTATTTGGATTTGGGCATGAAAACACCGAACTGTATTGGTGGTTTTAGATAAGTCTTTCAATAGCACTAAACCCCATGTAAACCCATGAGGCGTTGGACCCTAAAATTGCAAACACATTTTCAAAACAATTTTCATCATATAAGTCCTATTTGACATCAGAGGTTTGGATAAGTCTTTCAATAGCACCAACCCTTCGTGTAAGCCCGAAAAGGCATTGAAACCCCTTTTCAAAATGATTTTCATTCATATAAGTCCTATTTGGCATCAAAGGTTTGGATAATTCTTTCAATAGCACCAACCCTTTGTGTAAGTCCGAAAAGGCATTGAAACCCCTTTTTAAAATGGTTTTTCATCATTTAAGTCCTATTTGGCATCGAAGGTTTAGGTAAGTCTTTCAATAGCACTAACCCTTCGTGTAAGCCCAAAAAGGCCTTGAAAACCTCTTTTTAGATTGCTTTATTTCATTCATGTAAACCCTATGGTGGTGTCGAGATTCGAGTAAGTCTTTCAATAGCATCGGATCCCGACCTCACGAGGTCTTGACCCTTTCCTTAAATTCATTTATATTGTCATAAATTGCACTTTGTCATTCGATTGAGTGTTATATCCACGTCATAATAATTGTCATTTTCATGTCATTCCATATTTATGATTTATATGCCGTAAACATGCCGTGGTCATCCCATACTCATTCATTCTTGTGATTTATGTGTTGCGAACATGCCGTGATTATTTGTCTGAATGTTTTACCATTTTACCGTCTTGATACTTTGCTTGCTTATTTATCGGTTTAATATAAAATGTGATTAAAATACACTTTGCCATGAAAACTTTAAAAAGAGTAAACATGGTAATGTGGGCGTTAGAAACGAAGTTGGTGCAACCCAAGGGCTACGGCTCGCCCTGGCTTTGGGACACCATGGTATGAGTCCTTTACACGGGGGCGTGGCTGGTACGTGCTTTCGTGTAAGGGATTCTACACGTTCTAATTCCCATAGGATGATGGTCTAAAATTCCCCAAAGTGTGAATTAATCATCCAAAACCCCGCCATTTGACGGACCGCTTTACTCTTGGAAATCAAGGGTAAAGAGATCCCGAATATGGCACCAAAAACATTAATTGTTTGTCCCGGCACTAGGTGATAGGATTTCGAGTACATCCTACCACCGAAATGCCCGGAAACTTAAAAAATACAAAGATAAAGGGTGGTGAAATAAAGAGTCTAATAAAAACCGAACGAAGTCACATTGCGTTTGCCACTCTTGGTACATCGCATGACAGAATTTGGGACATTTGTACATAATTAAAACCAACAAACCTAGGCTTAGCAAATAGAGGAAACACTAGAAAGGAGGTAACCGTTTTCTTAAACGGATGTCGTGGGGTGCCTAACACCTTCCCCACGCATAAGCAAACCCCCGAACCTATCTCTGGTTCAAGACCATTTAGTTTTAGATGTCTAAATAAGATAAAATCTATTAGACATAGGTGCCCAATCACACCTTAAATTTCCCATGGTTGGTGGCGACTCCAAATTTGTGCACACATGCACACACGTACACAAGTTCCTACACACACACACAACTCATATCTCGAAACGGAAAAAAGATAGAGATCACACACACACTCGCCAAATGGGAGTCGTTATCTAGGAAAATAAAGAAAAAAGACCTTAACACACCCTTCTTAGGGTCGGATTTTCCGCCGGTGTCGACAAAGTGGGATCATCAATGAAAGATGGGTGTTGGTTTTGGCTTTTGCGAGGGGATAGTCCTCTTTTTAAGTTACCTGGGCATTTGGTTCGTATGATGTAAGATTCCTTCCTAATGTTAGATTCTTGGAATTTTTTATCTATAGAATCACATCATAAGAATATAAGATTGCAGCATTAGAAAAATTCTAGGATCCCCTACCTAAATGGTTTCGTCCCAAGGTAACAGCCATAGATGAGGCTAAATGTAGATTAATACTATCAAAATTTGTCAAGGATGAGGAGTCTGGACCCTCTGGCTTGGATAACTTAGCATATCTTGCTAAAACATTTAAAGGCTTGTTTAAAAATAGAAGAAAGAAAGGTAAAGGAAGACCTTTTGGTAATAATGACTAGTCTAAGGGAACCTGATAGAATAATGTTAAGAATTTTTCCCATTGATAAAAATAGTATGTTGCTCCAATTTTTGGTACCGAGTGCTATGGATGCAACGGCTACAACCATATGAAAACAAACTGTCCCACCTACCATATTTTTTAAGGAAAAGGGTAAAGATATGGCAGCTGCCCGTCAGAGTGTAGTTGTGAGCTCAATAGAATGCGCTCACGATGTGTATTAAAATAAAAAGCGGGAGTCGTCACCTGGTTTAAGTCCAAGTACCATTTTAAAATATTCAGTTTCAAAATTACAGTTTAACTGGTATGGTGTGAGTTCAGAGTTAGGATAAAGGCTTGGTAAGGTGTTATGCACCTAGCTTGACCGACCGTTGCTGGCCTTCTCCATATTATTAGACTATGTATAAGAAATTAAATATTAAGAAAATCCACACAAGAAGAGGAAAGTGGTGTTACAAATGTTGTGGATTTGTAATTTAAATATGTTGTTTTACATCTTACGGCATATTAAAACATTTAGTTGTAATATTAATATGAGATTACTATCTTTTTCAACATTATGAGTTTGTATTATTTGGTAGCTTTAACTGTGATATGAGATTCCTAGATTGTTGGACATTTGAACTAATACCATTCTTAAATTTTCAGGTTATATTATTTCCGGAAATTCTAAGGTCCCGTTATGAGACCGTCCCGTCAAGGGTGTAAAACATTGTAAGATATGTGTGTTTTTGGATAACACATTTGTCCTCTGTAGTACAATTTATGTAATTTGTAATAAAGTTATGTTTACCACAAATATCACTTATGTTACCGGAATTCATGCATTTTGTTTTTACAACTATAGACACACATTTATCACTACTGAAAAAAAAAATAAAAATAAATTTTTTAAACAAAACACACATTTTACCAAAACCAACACCAGTCCCATAACGGGATTTAAGTGTGACCTATTATTTAATTTGTCTTTTTGTGGTAAGATTTGAATTGTTTATGATTGACTTAGATTCTTGAATTCTCATGCTTGAATTATTTTTATCATTTTTTTTTAGGTTTGAAATTGTTGAAAGATATAAATTTTAATAAATTATGATTTTTTTTTTTTTTTTTAACATAATGGAGCGGGGCGAGTATCCAAATGTATTTGTTGAGGGGTCACACTTAGATCTCGCTATGGGACCAGTGTTGGTTTTGATAAAATGTTTGTGTTTTGGTTTTGACACCAGTGGGGAGATGGTCTTGTAGCGGGACCTAATTAATATTTCTGTTATTGAGGTGGGACAGAGTGGGTACCTTCAGATTCCCATGGGGGCTGGGACAACAAAGTCTCATATGTGTATATCCCTTTAACTTAAATATACTGTCAGGATTATAATACTTAAAATTGATTGATTACTCCCATATATATATATATATGTGTGTGTGTGTGTGTGTGTGTCATATCCAAACAAAAAATGTGTGAATACTGTAGTTATTGGGACAATGGAAGCTTTTGACACTACTTAGTTAGGCCAAATTACCGTCTATGTGTGAATTAAATTAAATAACCTTCCAAGCAATAGAGGGATAAATAATCACACAATAATCAAGAAAATCAACCACACAAGAACACACCAAATTTACTTGGAAAACGCTCCAGTGTAGAGGGAAAAACCACGGGGCAAATCCGATCAATCCACTATAATAAAATAGAGATTACAATACTCAAGTTTATGCCCAAACTTAAGTTCACAATAAATTGAGAAATCACTCTCTAGAAATAAATACCATCTCACCACAAAAAAACCGGAACCCAGTGAAACCAATAACGTAGTAAGATGTTCCTTAAATACTTCAACTCTTCATGGTTGTAGCACCCAAAATCCCTCCTAGAGAAACCCCTAATTTATCTCCTTGTGTGTGTCTTGAACCAAAGAAAAAACCTCACTTTTTTTTTTCTTTCTCACCAGTACCGCACATTGCACTGGTAGGTTCTCTCTCAATAATACAAGAGACTCACGCACACATACTGCTTTATATATAAAGCACCTGCCGCTAATTCAACCACATTGCACTGGTAGGCCTACAAGAATCAAGTTTGACAGTTGAAGGATCAAATTGAAGAATGCCTAGCCCAATTTGTTCATCATCAAATTTCTCAATGGACCAAGAAGACTTCAACAATGCCATGGAGAACTCAAGGGACCGGTCATGCCATCTGAGACCTCATTGACCAAAAGATCATTAATCCATCTTCACTAGGCGGCTAATTCAACCTCTTTTGAGCCAAGTGATCACTCCACAAGCTCCCAAGCCAAGATCTTATCCATGGGGTTTTTCTATCTTTCTTTTGTTTAAGTTCATTATGTTTGCTCATTTGAATTCTTAGGAACATGTTGCTTAGGTTTTGATTCTGAACTTATCATAGGAATGTTTGTTTGAATTTATTGTTTACATTTTTCACTTCAAAAAAATTAAAAAAAAAAAAAACTCTCTCCAACTAAGGGCATGGGCCTTAAGTTGCCTTCTATGAAGAGTCCTTAACCAAAGGCATGGGCCCTTAATGACTCCCAATTTCCTCAAGGCCCTAGGCCTAAAAGCCCATCCATTCATCCAATACTCAATGAGCATGGTCTCCAATCATTGTTGGTTTTCAAAATGTGCATATTCAAAAAGAAAAGAAAAAAATCTTGTGGATTGTTTTTCAAAAGAAGGTGTTCTTTCAAGATCAAGAATCACTTTTCTTCTAGAGTAAGTAAAATTCAAAATTTTCAAAAAAACATTTTCAAATTGTGTACAAGGAAATATCTTTGATAAAATCTTTTTGCAAATCATGAGATTTCATAGCCTTACCGATCAATTTGCTTAAAGAAGGGATTAACTTCATTTAATTCATGTAAGGATCTTTGCTCACAATTTAGAACAAAAGGGACAGAGATCCTAAATGCAATCAAGGGAAAAATCACATGCAATTTGATTAAAGTGCAAAATCTTGTTTTGAGAAATTTTGATATCACAACAACGAGTTATTACTTCTTTTTACTCTAAGAGAAGTCTATCAAGAGAGTCCATATCTTTGTACCGATAAACTAGCATTACTAGGGATAGGAGGCCATCTTTGTCTAGACCATATCATCACAGAATTAACCTGTCACAAATTAATTCATTGCTAGCCCATTTGAACCTATACAGTTAGCCTCTTTTTCAAGAACGAATAATAAAAAAAACTTAAACCCAAGGGTGGGAAAAATCAAGTGTGCACATACTCAAACCTCATTCTGAGGAGGAGTCAAACCCAATGCTCATTTGAAAAAGAGCTAACAAAGGAGGTACAAGTTTACCAAAAGTTTGGAAGAAAGTGTGGTGATTAGGGACATGTTCAAGACCCACCTTGAAGAAAGGTTGAATCTGAAATCTTAATTCTCACCAATTATGAGAGATTCATGTTAAGCTCACACGAGAGTCTAACAAACCATTCTAACAATGAGCGACATGAGTGTACAAGAAAGCAAATAACTGTGAAAGAAAAGTTCAAAAAAAAGTAGAAGAGAGATCCGCTAGGTTGAAAACCCGAAAGGGCGACCTAGACAAAAAAATACTGTAACCCAGTAGGTTGAAAACCCGATAGGGCAGCCTAGGTAAAAGTTAGGGTTTCATTCAAAAAAAAAAAAATCAAAGAAGAGAGATGACAGCTTGAAGAGAGAAAGGAAGGCGAAATTCCCTCAAAACCAAAAATGAGAGTCCATCAAAGTAGAAGAACAAAATAAGAGAATTGAGAAAAAATAATGAGTTCACACAAAGGAACAACCTTAATGAAATAAAGAGAGACAAGTGAGAAGAGACTTTCAAGAAGCCAATTCAAAAGCAAGCACTGATAAAAAGGGAGAAAGCTTCTCCAATGTCTGAGTTTTAAGTAATGCACATTTAGGGAAAATATCCAAAAAAGGATTTTGAGCTTTTTATATATCCTTCATTTCAAATACCTGAACCCAGCCTACATTACAACCTATGAATAAAGACCTCCTTGAAGTCTTGGTAGTTTTTAGGCACAACTCTTGTGATGATTTCTCTTAGATTGAAAAGAAAGAAAGCCCGAGGTAGTCAAGCGCTACTGGTAAAAGATCTTAAAAAGAAAACTTCTCAAATTAGGGGCATTCCCCTTATTTGCTCTAAGACAAAAATTCCCAAATTTTTCATCAAACATAAATGAATTCCCAAATTAAGGGCACTCCCCTTGTTTAATCTCAAATGAAAAGAATTCCTAAATTAGAAGCATTCCCTTTGTTTGCTCTCAGTGAATACCCTCAATTCTTCAAGCACTATCATGCACATTCTTTGATTGCCTTTAAGGATTCAATCTCACAATGCTCAAAGTAAAAAAAGCAAGGTTGTTTACTTGAATTCAATGACCTTGATCCTTCCTAATAAAAGAGAATGGTTTGGCTATCGAATGTCATGATCAACCAAAAGACCTATTCGAAGGGACTGCCTTTTGCTCATTTGAAAAAGGAAAAATGATTTTTCTCAAAATTGACAAGAACACCACATTGCAAAGAAAGGTTTCTACACCACAAAGTTTTAAAAGGAAAATTCAACTCATTTTAAAAATTTCTCTTGAATAAGCTCATTTTGAAATCACCATGCAGACTTGATCAGAGGTCTCTATCATCACCATGGTTGACCAAGTGTCTTCCAACAATCTCTTGAACTACGTCTGGACCTGATCCTCCTAAAAGAGGTACGTAGGCAGTCCATCAAAGACTCAGTCCCAATCATCTAAATGACCTTATGGATAAGTCAAACTTTTGAACTACGTCTGGACTTGATCCTCTCATAGACAGTCTATCAAAGACTCGGTCCCAATCATCTGTATGACCTTCGGATAGGTCCAACTTTTGAACTACGTTTGGACCTGATCCTCCCAAAAAAGGTACGTAGGTAGTCTGTCAAAGGCTCGATCCCAAACACCCAAAAGACCTAAGCTTAGGTCTAGTTAAGAACTCAAAGTGATTGACTTGAAAATAGTTCACTTGCACAAAATGTTTTCACAACATGTCTAAACTATAGGCACTGGCCTAACATTTTATGTGTTCAAGCATGTTACACTAAGGGCATCGGCTCATCTGTTTTATTGGCCAACATGATCTTCCTGGGCCAAATATGCCCAAACTAGGGGCATCCACCCATCTGCTTTGTCTGCAAGCATGATCTTCTTATCACAAGCATGATCTATTTGACATTTTTGTCTCATATGTATGACACTAGGGGCATACACCCAACTGATAATCGAAAGAAAAAAAGTTGTTTGTTGTCTCTTGTAGGTTGTCAAAGTCATCCCATTGGACCATTCATCAACAAGAGTTCACCCCACAGAATGTTGCCACATCTTCATCAAAATACCATTCCCCAATGGAAGCACGAAACCCAATCCTCCAAGGAATAAGCTATCATCATCAAAAGAGAATGAGGTCAGGTAAGCACTGAAAAGCCAAGATACGTATTTTCTAACCACACATGCCTTAAGCAAGACAAAAAAAAAAAAAAATTCAAAACTTACCCCAACTTTCACACAACAAAATGCTAACTTAGGGTCTTGCGACAAATCAAATTCAACCTTATCGACATTCAAAGCATACTAAACCAACTTCTGCTTCCTAGGATTAATTTCCTCAAACACCTCTGACACATAAACAAAAAAGCCATCAAAACTAAAAGAAAGAATCAAATCAAACACCATCATGAAATCACAAGATATTAACCAAGCTTAACTCAACATAATGAAGACTTAAAATTGACCAACCAAGTTAAAAATCACCACAAATAGAAATTCCAATTCAAAGAAAACAAATTCAAAGCTTAAACATCCAAACATGAATCAATTCATTAATCCAAAAGCAAAACCACTGCACCAAGTTAACAAACCATCAAATCTCAACCAAATGGAGCCAATCCAAAACAGTTACCAATCTCAAACTTAATCAACCTAACTCAAGAAAATCAACACAACAAAGTTTTTAAAAAAAAAAAAAAAAAAAACATTGGCCTCAAAGTTGCAAAATTTCAGTAAAACCCAATTCAATTTGGCCATACCCATTTCAATCAAACAAACCTAATTATACCCATGATTACAAGCAACACCAAACTCAAAATATCAGAGAGACGTTAAGAAACAATAAAATCAACTCAATTCTGCAAAAAAAAACCAGCCCATATAAACGACCAAAGTCGACAAATCATTTCAAACTTCAAATCTGACCCCGAGTCAATCAAAATTCCAAACTCCAATCTTGAGTTAGCATCCATTTTGAAATCCAACCCTAAGCCAATGACCTGAGTCAAATAACCAACATAAAAATTTTAAGCCTTAATACGACCAAACTAAAACAATTTTTAAGCCTCAAGAAGAGCATTGAACAAATCTTCACAATGGAAAAATCTCAAAGAACAAAATAAAAAAAAAAAAAAAAAACAAAAAAAAAAGGAAAACATTAAAAAAAATCTCCAAGAATAAAAAATTCTTCACAAGAGAATCTCCAAAAATACTAACAATAAAAAAAATCTTCAAGAGAAAACTTCCCCTTGGGCAAATCTTCATAAGCACATTCAAAACAATCTCCAAAATCAATCATTTAAGTGTCAAAGATGAGCAAACCACCTCTTAATCAAAATTAATTCCTGACCCCGAGTCACCAATCAAAGATTAAACCTTGACCTTAAATCGTATAAAAAAAAAATGAAATTCTTGACCCTAAATGTAAATGAATCTTGACCCTGAGTCATCATCAAAAGAATAAAAATTCGACCCTGAGTTGAAAATCAAGAATTAACCCTGAGTCATCATCCAAATTAAAAAAAAAAATCGACCCTAAGTGGAAAATCAAATTTGACCCTGAGTAAAAAATCCAAGATTATAATTGTGGCCCTGAGTCAATGTCATCAAAACAACATCCCTTCCTGGAGCACTCTAAGGAGGTTGCATCCAACAAAATTTCTTCCTGGGACACTATGCGAAGGTTCCATCCCAACAACATTTCCTTTGAGGCAACTATGCGGAGTTGTATTCTCAAAACACTTCATTTGAGACAACTCTCCAGAGTTGTATTCCCACACTTTCATTTTAGGCAACTCTGCAAAGTTGTATCCTCACATCACTTTCTCTTTGAGGCAATTCTGCATAATGGTATTCTCAAAATATTTACTTTTGAGGCAATTCTACATAATTGTATTCTCAAAATATTTCCTTCAAGACAACTCTCCGGAGTCGTATTATACAAAAGTCTCTTTGAGGCAATTTTGTGGGATTGTATTCTCAAAATATTCACTTCAAGACAACTTTTCGGAGTTGTATCCCCACATTTTATTTTAGAGCAACTCTACGGAGTTGTATTTCCTCAAAACATTTCCTTAGAGGTAATTCTGCGGAATTGTATTCTCAAAATATTTTCTTTGAGGCAACTCTGCGGAGTTGTATTCCCACACTTCCCTTTGAGGTAATTCTGCAGAATTGTATTCTCAAAACATTTCCTTTGAGACAACTTTGCGGAGTTGTATTCTCGAAACATTTCCTTTGAGGCAATTCTACGGAATTGTATTCTCAAAATATTCCCTTTGAGGCAATTTTACTGAATTGCATTCTCAAAACATTTCTTTTGAGGTAACTCTAAGGAGTTGTATTCTCAAAACACTTCCTTTGAGGCAATTCTAGTGAATTGTATTCTCAAAACCTTCCTTTTTGAGGCAATTCTGCGGAATTGTATTCTCACACTTTCTATTTTGGGACAACTCCCACAAATGTTTGAGGACATTATATCTCCACGTAAATAAATTAATGGTCACAAAATAAGATGTCATACTTGCATTAGTGTTTATTTATTGTATAAATTTCATTAAGTTTACAACCCATCAATGAGGGGCATCTGTTGACACTCTATTTTGCAATCATTAATTTTACTTTTTTACACTTTAGCATATAAAAGGGTAAATGGTAATTTCACAAGCTTGAAAATTCAAAGTTGGTCCATAAATTTAAAATCATATTTTAAGTGATCAAAATTGAATTAAGAATGAGATTGCATTTTTCGGATTGGAAATTGGATAAAAAACCAAGATTTTATTAAGAAAATAAATTTGATTAGTTGAAATGATATTTACCATAAACTCACATGCATAGGATTACTTTTTAATTAATTTGATTGCTCCTCTAAAGGATTCAATTAAAATCAATTAATAAATAATTCCTATTGGTTTAGAACATGGTAAGTAATCATGCACAAGATATTCATCAAAGGATACTTCTTAAATTGATTTATTTTTAACTAATGAGATAATTATTTTGACCAATAATTATCATATTAATTATGAATAAATTGATTAAAATCAATAAATCTTGAATTCAGCCAAATAATGACTTCTAAATCCACTAGAAGTTGACCAAAGGTGAAAACACCCGGAATTATCCAAAACCCAATTCAGATTTGGTTTCCAGCCTATACACTAATCGGTATTTCAACCATAACTTTTGACTCCATTATCCAATTGACTTGATTAAAATTAAGCTGGAAAGCTGACATGATGGGCTATAAATATGCATAAATTACTATCGCCAAATTCTAACATTAAGAGGGTCAAAACGGGCCCACAATCAGGGCTTAAAAATCAGTCTGAATTTCGGGATTTTCATGAAGTCTATCCAATTTCCAAAACCCTAATGCACTTCCATGAGGTCCAGAACATGGGTAGGTTTATTTTAGGGCTGCCATATAAATAGAAAATATTCTCATTTTAAATGGGGGTTGGAATTTTCATCGTTCATAATCCCAAGCAAAATTCAAAAGAATATTTGTGAGGGATTAGGGTTTCTAATAAGAATACAAGCTATTCTTATAACCCTAGAGATTATAAGAGACCAGCTCTTGTAATCTCAATTCCAATCTTTTAATTCCTTTTTTTTTTTTTTCCCTCAAGAATCAATTTTTCAGGTTGGATTCAATCGAATCAAATCAAGGTGCTCCCTCCCAACACATGCAGGTACTTTTTTCCCTTGTTATTTTGATCATTCATTTGTTAAAATGTAATTGTATGATTGGTTATATATGATTTGTTTTCTAGGATAATTTTGTTTTTAATTCTTTTTCACATGGAATTTATTTGAGTAAATTTTTATGACTTAGGAGCATGTTAGGATGAAAACTATAGTTTTAAAAATTTTAAAAACAATAGAGGAATCGGTTTTCATGGTATTCAACAACTGAACTCTCGGATTAAAATCGATTGAGTCCTAGGTTTTTACCTAGGCACCGATCGGGTCCTAGTTTTTACCTAGGTACCGAATTGGTCAATTTTGGTACCTATTGTATCTAAGAGAAGCCCGATTGGTTCCATCTAAGTACTGATCTGAGTTTTATTAGGATTTATATTGTCTGGTGTAGAAAATATTTTCCTATTGATTTTGCCATGTTTGTTTCCGATTGGTTTTGATCTTAACATGTTATGTTCAGTTGTCTAGATGTATGGTTAAGGATATTTGCATGAATACTTTCTATTGTTGGGTGATTAATCACATTTATTTATTTTGTTTTGCATGTGCTATATATGATGTCACATCAATGTGAGTCTGGTTTGTATGCATTGAGTCGTGAACTATAGATTAAGAGTTCTCAAGAGACTGATTTAGGTCAGGTTAAGTGGGTGCCTAATACCTTCCCACTCAATCCTCTAGCCCCCAAACCCTATTCTTTAGGGGAAGTAGATTAGTATGTTTATCTTCTTGTTCTATCTTTTAGATTGTACATTACAACACAAAGCCTTGTACTTTCCTTTTTCTTATATTGTATCTAGGGAAAAAGCATTGTAATTTATTCAATTTTCCAAAAAGATTTGTATATTTATTCATTCAATCAATAAACAAGAAGTATTCTTTTGCTTAGTTTTTATGTAAAAGCTAAGTGGCGACTCCATTGTAAATTCCCTGAAGATTAGGATGGAAAACAGTGTAATTAACCATTTTTGAGAATCATGTTTAGATCTTTATTTGTTAAGGGTCGTGGTTCTCACAGTTTTTTAGAATTGTTTGTTAGATATATCAAATTTAAGACGCTCAACATGCTCAAGACTATAGGCACAACTGCACGGGATCAATTGTGTTTAAGTGAATCACGATCGCATGCACAACTGCACACGACCGATTGCAAGGCGTAATACTAATTTCTATAAATAGTCTCAAATCAGTCTGAATATATAGTTCTTCGTGCAAATTTCACTCCAGAGCATCAGAGACGCCCAAAGATCACTTTCATGAGATTATGGTTTAGGTTGTATTCTCGTAACGCCTAGGGTTTGTGTAACCAAACCTAACCCTCTCCATCAATCCAAGGGTATTGATGAATTGAAGGTGCTACACATACTAAATCAACAACATCAAGATTGGTGATCAAGAATTCGAGGAGGATCTTGGAGTTGTTGTTCATTGGATAGTTCTAGGGAAAAGCAAATTCTACGTAAAAAAACATTCAATGGTTGAAGATATACGATAGATTCGTTTAGTCATTTTTTATACTTTATAGATTCATAGGTGATCTATTGTAAGCAAAAGAACTTCTAATCATAGTGAATTTTTTTGTGTTGAGGGTAGGGAGGTCAAACCCTCTGTTGAGTTTTTACCCCACTAGTTTCTCTGCATGAACAAATGACGGCCTCACTTATTTTTCTGCACTTTTGATTATTTGTGTTTATTTTTAAACTATAAACTCTTAAACTTGATTCATAATTGATCAATTAATCTAAGTAGAATCAATTTGATTTAAAATTAATTAAGTCAGGGTCTAAATTTCCTTTAAATTGGTATCATACAGGTTAACTCTCATTATGAATTATATTTCCTAGAGTTGATCCTCGACCAATCTTGTCACGGATCGGGTTACTCTCTAGATATACCATCCCAATTCAATGGGAATAACCATGGATATTGGAAGATTAAGGTGACTTCCTTTCTTCAACATATTAATGAGAATGTCTGGCTAGTAGTTGAGGAAGGATGGACTAAACCCGAAATGCATCATTCACAATGGACTATAGAAGAGACGACTATAGCTTCTTATAATAGGAAAGCAATGAATGCGATATTCAATGGTGTGTCTAAAGATGAGTTCAAAAGAATATTCATGGCTAAAGTAGCCAAGTGATGCAGAGCATTCAAGCAACTTAATGAGATGAGTATCGCTCAGCCTGAGTTAGTTACAAATCTATTATGACAGTCTGGAGCTTGAGTTAGTGGAAGCAGTTAGAGGTTGTTAGAGCTTAACCAATTAGATTTCAGTTAGCCAAGGTATATAAACCTGGCAGCATGTAACTGATTGATTCAGTGAATGAATTTGATGCTCCCTTTGCAAGCCTTTGAGCCATTTTCTTTAGAGGTGGATTCCTCTATGCAGAGGTTCTGCATCACCTAAATATTGTTCAAGACAACTCTATTTCCCAATCTAATTCTAATCTCTCAACCTCTCTTAGAATAGTTTGCATCATCTTGGTATTAGAGCATCGGGCTTGAGATCCTAGTGTCTTGAGCAAATCTAGCAATCCCTAATCCCTTAACCTTCAAGAACCATTGAAAACCTTCTGTTCTTAGACCTAATTTTCTCTATTGACCCCAAGTTTAAGATCTCAGTTACTGCAAGAATGGCAGGAGACAGATTGAAGAAGAACAAGAAATCTGTGGTGCAAGGAGTGGTTAATGAATTAGAACCAGAAATTAGGGATACCAATGAGGAGGAATTCCAGGAGAAAAGTGCATTAGAAGCAGAAGTGGAGATACTGAGGGCTTAGGGATTTCTAGATTTTCCCTTAACCTTTCTCTTTTTTGGCTATTCACCTTGGTTGTTCATTACCTGAACACATCCCAAGTTCCTTATCCACGTTTACACGCACTAGGGATGCTTTGGGTTTGTCGTAGGTACACCTGAGAGTAATAGTGCTTTTGCATTTGTTTTTATCTTTTTTATCGTGTCTTTAGAATATCAGGATATTTGAAATCCTTCACATGTGTTTGTGGCCTAGCCATTTCGAGATGCAAAGGAAACTGATGTCATGGCGCCCTAACCCGAGGCATCCGCTTTCGGGTTGCAACACCACTCCTTTTACATTACGATATTCTAAGATCACTTTTTTGCGGGTGCTTAAGGCTTACATGGAAAAATTCATAGTTATCACATTTTACATGTTTTTCACTTAAGCATATAATTCCAAAATTTATTCAATATTTTCTATAGCATATTCAAGGCATGTGAATTCAATCAAAGGCATGCGAATATTCTATATTTATTCAAGACTCGATATAGCATATTCAAGGCATGTGAATATTCTATTTTTATTCAAGACTTGGTATAGCATATTCAAGGCATGTGAATTTTTTAATCAAAGGCATGTGAATATTCTAAATTTACTAAAAATATACGATTAGGGTTTACTCGAGGAATACTAATTTTGATTTATTCTAGGCATGTAATTAGGGTTAGTTCAAAGCATGTAAATCACAATTTATTCGAGACATGTTATTAAAGTTTAAGGAAAACATGACTTGGTGGTTCATTCCTTGGCAGTATTTTGGCGATGCTTCCGTGGTCAAGTCGGAATTCAAACTCAGACTTGACCGATGTCGGACGGCGCTTCTCGGATTCGGATCGGGTTTCAAGTCTAAAATGATCAGGTCTCGGATTTAGATCGGTCAAAATCTAGGAGAGGCTTTGATAATCGAGTCGAAAACTGGCTCGAATTAACCAAAAAATCGCTCCAATCTCACTTTGGATTCTCAATTTGAGTGTATACTCAAACAGAACTTTGCTAATATCGAAAAAATCGAATTCAAAACTATCATTAACTCAACATTTAAGAATGCCTTGGAATCTGTGCTTCCTCGAACACCATGCCACTATTTATAGAGAGGCTGATGCAAGATCATGTTACACCATAGAGCATGGTATTGCATGGGCGGTTTTCTCGCCCATTTGCTGCTTGATCTCCCAACTTGGATTTCTATCATTTTTACTACTCCCATCTTCAAGCCAGTTGTTAGAGGCCTTCATAGTGTCGGTTTTGAGAAATCTTGGTGTCTCCGGAAATCTTGCATCATCCTTTCTCCAATGGCATTGAGTTTGCATGATTCAAACCTCAAAGCAGCAATCTACAACCTAAGGAAGTTGGGTGCTCAAGCTGATTCTTCCAAAATCCACGATTATCCAACCATCTTCTGATTGCGATTCCGCTCAAATCATACATGCCCTTGGCAAACCGAGACAACCAAGTTATAGATGAAGTTGCTTAGTTCAAGAGATCTTTTGCGTTTCAGACCACCTTGGTACGGGTTGGGAAGAATCTGCAAGTGAAAATCACGGTTTCGGCCATAACTCCCTCATTTTAAGTCTGTTCTCGACCCGTGAATTATCAATTTAATGGTTTCATTGTGCTCTTCATGATGGTGAGAAAATAGTCTTCTTCTGACAGTCGGATCTTTGTTGGAGGTCGATCAAACTTGGTCAACGTCAAACCCATTCAACTTTAAGGTTTAGTCTTGGATACCACGGTTCTTCCATCTTTAAGTGTTTCCAAATGAAGTCGGTTCTGCCACAAAAATAAAGATGCTGCACTACTTCTCCAAAAGCTCTTTTGGACAAACCAAACAAACAAATTTCTGCAGGGCTCTCTTAAACTAATGCAAAGTCTCTCCGCATGTGGCAGGACCCTAGGGCCAAAGCCACCAAACTTTTTGTGGTATTGTCTACTTATAAGACTTCAATACATACTACTGGGTGGACAAGAAATCCCTTTCTTGGTGGACAAGCAATAACTTTTGTAGTTGACAAGGAATACATTTTTTCATAGACAATGAGTATCAGTACTTGTTTAATAAGGAATATACTTTCCTTTCACATCAAGAAAACTCAAATCAAGTCAAATTATGAATTTGAGGCAATATCCAATACAAATGATTCACACTCAAAATCTTATCTTTGAAATGTATTAATAGAGGCAGACTCAAAACTATGTATTGATGCTATTTGAGTAGCAAATGATGGAGTCGGTGAAGTCTCGTTTCCATGGGAGCTTAAAACTATAATGGAGGATGCTCTTTACTAAACAAAGGAGCAGAAAAATATGTGCTTCCATAGGGTTAAAAGGGAGGCTAATGATTCTGCCCACATGTTAGCGAAATGCTAATTTTGTTGATGTGTTAGCTTACCTGATTGTTTTGATTTCGTAATCAGGGATGATGTTGTAAGGTGTTCGAATGTTTCTGGTTAATGAACTTGTTTCTTGTAAAAA
This sequence comes from Fagus crenata, assembly GCA_014362285.1. Classification (NCBI taxonomy): domain Eukaryota; kingdom Viridiplantae; phylum Streptophyta; class Magnoliopsida; order Fagales; family Fagaceae; genus Fagus; species Fagus crenata. The sequence continues at coordinate 21,476 of BKZX01024105.1, forward strand.
CGAAGAAGAAAAAAGTAAGTCAAAGAAAAGATTATAAACTAAGGTGTCTGCCACTTTTTCTTTCTTTTCTTTTAATAAAATCAATTAAAACAATAGTGTGTTTTAGTTGAGATCTAAGGCTGCATTTGTTTCGACATTTAAATTAAAATGAAATCATTAGGTTTTCATCTCACAACCTTTTTTAATTGTTATATTTGACCTTATAAGGTTAGACTTGAAATGAAAGCATTATGGTTCTGTCCAAAATACCACTAATATTTTGATTTTAATTCAAACCTTCTGACGTCAAAATGTAACAATTGAGTAAGCTTGTAAGACTAAAATATTTATGACTAGACAAAACTATAGGATTAGGATCCTCTCCATTTGAAATGAAATGGAGAGAGTCCATTTCATGGTCCAGATTAAATATTACAGATCTAACAGTGTATAGACTGCCACATCATTTAAAATTTTAAATGTCGTGGCAGTATATAAACTGTTAGATCTATGAGATAAAATTTGAACCATAAAATGGACAAATAGAGAGGTTCCTAAAATACAAAATCTTTTAATTTGTATCCAGTACCATTTTATTTTAATCAAAACTTTAAGAGATCAAAGGTGGTATAATGGAAATTTTGTAGGATAAATTATAATTCACCCTTAATGTTTTTCTTCTTATTGATAAAATAAAACTTAAATTAACTTTTCATATTACAAAATGTGTTTAGGTTGCTAAGATAACTTATCCAATTATACATTAATCAACTTTCAAAATAAAAGAAATAAGTTTTTAGTAAAAAACCTACTTCCAAACCAGTCAATAACCATCTTGGACAACAAAAACTTATGTTACTCTTGTTTGTTGCCAAACTAGAATTTCTAAGGAATGGTCACCAATTTGTTTGAAGGAAATAAATAACTATGCTAGATGAGGGTCTAGTACCTTACAATAGAACCCTAATTTGACTTCGATCTAAAAGGGCTTGGTAGGCTCAGTGCTTGCTTTTGCCAAAAGGACTTTAGTAAATTGAAAATGCAAGTAAGCAAGAGAATAAAAATGCAATGAAGTAAATGATAATGGATAAAACTAATTAATTAAGCTAATTCCAAATCAATATAGCAATCATAATCATACTTGACTTAAAACCTAAAAGCAAACAAACAGTGTAAATCGAGAGCAAAGTCTTAATGAACAGTACAATCGAGTTAATCAACACATGAAACAAGGTAACATTCACGTAAACTTAGTACATTATCATGTATTCAATATATCAATCGAAAGAATACTTACAAGCATGTAAAGTGACCAATCTCAATACACTCACTTTCCTAAGTGTGCTGGAACAATACCTAATGGCGCTTTTAGCCATTGGTCAACTTTGGGATACTAAAGAGCCTTGGCGTACAACCCATAGGCGGAAAAGTCTATAAGAAGGCGACATTGGAAGAAGAGTTTGGTTTAGCCAATGGCTGGACCAAACAGGTCCTTAGAGACCAACACGCCTAATGCGTGAGCCAGATGGGGACCACCTATGCCGGAAGACACGGAATGGTACAAAGTGCACGATCCTTAAAAAGAAAAATGCGTACCATAAGGGAACTCCTTTGGGGCATGACTATCGCAGGTCAAGAGGAGACAAAAAGGTTAATTTGTTTGTCTTTTATGCACGCACCAAGGCGGGTTGAACCTGTGTCGGAAGTGTAGACGACGGCGCGAAATGAGGACAAATGACAGGGCATCAAGGGCTACCTTAGGTGGAGGCTTCCAATGGTGTGCTTACATGTGTGCAAAGGGCTAACGACTATATAAGGGGAGATAAGAACACAGAGGTCCGGGGGGTGATTCGTGATTGAGAAAGGGAAGAAGAGAGAAAGAGAGAGTCTTTTGTTTAGGAGTCTCTCCATTGCTTTTTCCCCATTTGTTAGCATCAAGCTTGTAACCGACTTTATACATAGTGCAATACCCTACTAGCTTGAGCCCGTGGTTTTCTCCCTCTTTTATATATAGAGGGTTTCCACGTACAAAAACCTTTGTTTTCTTTACTGAACTTTACTTTGCTTTTGAATGTCTTTTCTCAATCATTAACAATCACTTTTAGTTAGTAACCCACCGTTATTGACACCCAGTGTCTTGTTATTCACCCTTAAACTCGCCACTGAGTCTAAGCGTAATTAGCAGGTACACTAAGTAACCGTTCTCTTAGAAACATTAAAAGCTACAGTTCTCACAAATGAAATCTCTCTAAGTTCTCAAGTTTGATCTTTTAAAAGTTCTCTTTGGGTTTGTTTGGGGGGTTTTGTGTGTCTAGGTAATGTACCTGAGTCCACTATTTATAAGCTAACTCCAAAGGTTACATTTCATGCCTTGATTTTCTCTTCAAATCCCATAAAAATAGCTTCTGTTACTTGATAACCACTTCGATCATGGCCTCTTCGTTAGAAATTCTAGGACCATGCTTTAGACTTCAACGTGCATAATTTCCATTGCCAGATCTCATCTGTGTAGCTATAGAAATTAATAGACGCGTGTTACTTCTTGATTGGTTTACGTGCCTTCTTCTAATTGGTTCTTACTTCGACCATTTTTTACTCCATGTGTTGGCTTCTTATGGAAGTTTTGCCAACTCACTTGCCACATCATAATATTTTAATATCATAATTTTTTAATATCGTACTAA
>BKZX01024114.1:0-11199 GCA_014362285.1 Fagus crenata
TAGATGAGTGATTGATGAGTCTTAAAATATCTGTTTTTTTTTTTTTAATATCAGTCTTCAGTACCATTATGATGCATTTGTTTTTTCCACCAAATTGGCTTTCGTGAATCTTTTGTGTAATGGTATGGATATCATTTTTTTCATAACACGATTTTTATTATTCATTAATCATGTTAGGTTATGTTAATAGTCAATAATTATAAAAAATTATGTGTTCCTAGATTTATTGTTTTGGTTTTATTAACTATTATTTTCTTTAGCTGCTTCAGGTAGTGTATTTTTTATTTTTTTTGGTTAGCTTTTTAACATATTTGTTTATATGTACTTTTTTTTTTTTAATTATTACTTCTTCTCAATAATACATTAATTAATTTTCAACAAATAAGAAAATGGTAGCCAGCACAAAAATTTTGTTTATTATTTAAAACTTCCAAGTATTTTTTACTTAAATGGTAGCAATCACAAAAGTTGCTATATATAACCAAAAATTCATGTGATTTAACAATTTTACAATTTCGTTATAGTTATGATAACTAATCTAAAATATATTCTGTGTTATAACTTATATAAGTTACAAATAACTGATTAAATCTTCAATTTACAATTTGCATCTTTATGCATTTTCCTATAGGAGAATATAGGCAAATCTCTATAAACTTTACAAGGAGGTGATGACTTTCTCAAATGAGGATATATATCTATAAGATTTAAGACCAAAAAAAAATTCTATCTCCAATGAATAATGGAATAATTGGAGGAAATTTGTACCATCCCAATATATAAAAAGTCTAATGATTTACCACTATTTTGGTCAAATGTTCCAATATAACTTTTTTCAGGTCCCATGCATGGAGGACAAAGAAAAAGAAAAAGAACTCTATCCATCATTAATATAATACAAAATAAAAACGTTCATGACTTTGTAAAGAAAAGCATCTTTCTTGTCATGATAATGTTATGAATGAGGACTAAACATATATTACTTTTGAGATAACTATTGCTTTTGAGATAGTGTTAAAAAAGAGGACTAAACATATATTACTGCACTTCCTATTTGGTTTTTCCTTTCCTTTCATCAACCAGTTACCATCTATTCTTGTTGCAGTCTCATCTTGTATTATCCATCAAATTCCCATTTTCCAGTATGGCTCTATAAATTTTTGTAATCTGTGCATTTTTCTTTATAAATTTTTTTAACTGAATAAGCAAATAAGTGTTTTAGCCAAAAAAAAAAAAAAAAACAAAGTTGATTCAAATGTACACTGGAAATACAAGGTAACAGTACATATTGTATTTTAATTATTCTTAATTTGCTCAAAGTACATTGGTTTTAATTATTTTAAGTAAAACAAAAATAAATTATAATCCAAATGCATACCAAAAATAGCAAGGACAAGCTGTCACTACATAATGGATTTTAATTATTTTTGATGCTCTGAGTACATTAGTTTTAATTATTTCAAGTCTAGTAAAATAATTGTTGAGGTGGTATGTTGTGAATAAATAAATAAAATTTATATGAATGATGAACCACGCCCTAATAGCCTTGTAGCTCAGTGATAACGTTTGCTCTTCTTCTTTATGAGCATAACTAAGATTCAAATCTCCCTTTTTCCATTATTGTAACTATCAAATTATCAATAAAAGAAAAATGCAGTACCACGCACAACTTGGTACCTCATTAATTAACTAATAAAATAATTATGTCACTAACATTTCTCTTGTTTTTTGCCTTGACAATCCAATACATTGAAAGTAGAAGAGAGGCTTTTGTTTGTTTTCACCTTTCATCAATCAATTATTATCTATTGTTTTAGTCTCGTTTCATCAATCAAATTTTCCATTTCCATGTATGCCTCGGCCTCTAGTTTCTACTATCATGGAGTAGCTTGCTTTTATCATTGTATTTTTCACTTAAATTGTAGCAACCAAAAAAATCGTTATATATAACTGAAAATTCATGCGACTTAACAATTTAACAATTTGGTTATAGTTTTGATAATTATGAAAATTCAACAAAAAAATTTCTTTTGATAATTCAACCAAAAAAAAAAAGAAAAAGAAAATTAATAATTATGGTTTGCCCATAGATTGGAACAAGTAACTGATCTAACATATATTAATTCGGTGTTATAAGTTACAAGTAACTAATCGAATGTTTGATTTTCTTAGCAAATATATTTTCTTGTGCATGAGATATTTTTTTAACGTTGCCATGCAAAGGCTGCTAAGTGCTAACCCGTCCGTGACAAATTTTATGACGTGACAGCACTCGCATTAGTGTGAACTTTTTATCATGTACCGCGTGGACTTCATTGACCCTCATGTTTCAATTATTTTGAAGTTGAACCCCCTCAGTATGTTTATAAATAGCTGAATGGAATAACGGAAGAAGCACATTTACTTGCTATTTCAGTTTCATATCTATCTCCACTTCCTATTCCTTGTATTGCCAATCGCAATTTCACTCTCCAACTATGGCTGAGGGACTAGTTACTGATCTTATTAAGCAGTTGGCTTCAATCGCTGCTCAGGAGGCGCAACAAGAGATAAGGTTGGTCATTGGTGTTGACGAAGAAGTCCAAAAGCTTAAAGATAATCTACGAACCGTGAAGGCAGTGCTCAATGATGTTGAGAAAAGACAAGTTACGGAAGAAGCTGTGAAGCTTTGGTTAGAAAAGCTCAAGGACGCATGCTACGAGATGGATGACGTGGTGGACGAGTGGAACACCGCAATGATTAAATCAGAAATTCAGAAACACGAAGAAGAAAATGTTGAAAACGCTCTTGCTGTGATGAAGAAGGTATGCTCCTTCATTCCCTCTCCTTCATGTTGTTTCCGTCTAGTTGATAAACTTGTTCTGCGTCATGGCATTGCTCATAAGATAAAACAAGTGAATGGAAAATTAGATGAGGTTGTAAGAGAGAGAGAGAGGTATCACTTTCATGAGTTGAATAGTGGTAATGCCCCTGAAGTGGTTGAGAGACCACTAACTACCTCATTAGTAGATGTGTCTGAAATGTGTGGTCGTGATAATGTTAAGGATTATCTAGTGAACATCCTATTGGGCAAGGGTAGTGAAGAAGAAAGAAGCCCCCATGTCATCTCCTCAGTGGGCATGGGTGGTATTGGAAAAACTACTCTTGCGCAATTAGCGTACAATGATCCTGAGGTGAAGGGATATTTTAACAAGAGAATATGGGTTTGTGTTTCTGAAGCTTTTGATCAGTGTAGGGTTGCCAAAGCAATTCTTGAAGCTTTAGGAGGTGATCACTCCAGCAAAACTGAATTGCAAGAACTATTGGAAAAAATTTGTCTATTGATTGAAGGAAAAAAGTTCTTTCTTGTCTTAGATGATGTGTGGAATGAAAACTCCACATTGTGGGAGCCATTCAGACTTACACTCAGAAATGGTGCCCAAGGCAGTAGAATTCTAGCCACCACACGTAAAAGTAGAGTTGCTGAGATGATGGGTAGTCTTAAGACTAGTGAGAGCATGATCAATTTGGAGATGTTGTCTGAGGAAGACTGTTGGTTGGTGTTTAGAAAAATAGCATTTTTTGATAGGGATCCTAATCAATGTGAGCAATTAGAAGACCTTGGCAGGAAAATAGCAAAGAAGTGCAAGGGCTTGCCGCTTGCTGCAAAGACTCTAGGGAGTCTCATGCGCTTCCAAAGAAGTAGGGAAGAATGGGAGATGGTTTTGGGTAGCAATTTGTGGGAATTAGAAGACGTTGGAAGAGTTGTTGAAAAGGATCTCTTTGGACCGTTGTTATTGAGTTATTATGATTTGCCCTCACCTTTGAAACAATGCTTCTCATATTGTGCTGTCTATCCGAAAGATTATGTCTTTTCTATTGATGAGTTGGTCGAAGTGTGGATGGCACAAGGATATATTGACTCAAGAGAAAATATGGAGATCAGAGCCAGAGAATACTTTGAAAATTTAGCCATACGCTCTTTCTTCCAAGATTTTGAGAAAGATGAGGATGATAGTCAGATACAAGGGTGCAAAATGCATGACATAGTACATGACTTTGCACAGTTAACGACAAAAAATGAATGTTTCATAATCGATAGTGACACAAAGTTGGGATTAGATTATAAAAATGCTCGCCATTTACGTTTGGAAAGATTAGAAGAAAGATTAGAAAAATGCCAATTTCCTGTGTCCATATGCAACGCTAAAAATCTACGCACCCTCATTGTTGAGGTTTCACGGAATTATAAATTATCCAGTTTATCCAAACATTTTAGATGTTTACGATCATTAACGTTGGATTGTCAATCCAAAGAAATTCCGGATATGTTTGAAAATTGGATACATTTAAGGTATCTCTATTTACTTCGTTACGGTGCATACGGATTGCCTAAAACCATCGATAATCTATGCAATTTACAAATTTTGAAGATTGATTTTTTGATTAGTTTCATGAAAATTCCACATGGGATAGTTAAACTAATTAATTTAAGACATATTATTTTAAAGTACGTTGATTATCAAATTCGGGTTAATTACTTAGAGTATCCTAGAGGGTTTGGGAGATTGACTTCTCTTAGAAGATTAAGTAATTTCTATGTAAGTGTTACTCAAGATGGATGCAAACTCGGAGAATTAAAAGATTTGAACCAGCTTCAAGGGAGTCTTCAAATAAATAGGTTGGGGAATGTGGTCGATGTATGTGAGGCAGAGAATGCACAACTAAAGAAGAAGATACACCTCCATACTTTGAAACTACTATTTAACGGAGGAAATGATAGAGGAATAGAGAATGATGTATCAGTTCTGAATGCCTTAGAGTCACCTCCAAACTTGAAATATTTATTGATTTCGTTCTACCTGGGCACCACAATGTCTCCTAATTGGACGATGTCTTTGACCAAATTGAAAGCTCTTCGTCTCGATTGGTTCATAAACTTAGAGCATTTGCCTCCTCTGGGGAAGCTACCGGTCCTCGAATCATTAAAAATAACAAAGTTTGATAGATTGAGAAAGGTGGGTGTTGAATTTTTGGGAATAGAATCCGAAAACAAGAAAGAAGACAACATGCAAATATTCCCAAATTTGAAATCTCTAGAATTTAGGGATTTGGACGCGTGGGAAGAATGGATTGGGATTAGGGGGATGAGAGAAGAAAAGGAAGACTCCACTATTACTATTATGCCACGTCTTCAACGGTTGGTGATTCTCGATTGCCGAAGCTTAAAGTCGCTGCCGGACTTCCTTCGTACAATTCCATTAAAGGAATTGGAGATCAATTGCATTCGCTCTCCACAAAACGAAGCACTTCAGCAAAGATGGACAGGGGAGAAGTGGCACATGATTTCCCATATCCCAAACATCAAGATTGGTGGGGAGTATGTACAAAGAGACGGTCAAGAAGTTAAGTCAGAGGTAACTTCTCCTACTTCTCCTCTTTGGACTACTTTTTTTATTGTGCAAAAAATATTAATTACGTTTTCTCTTTTTCTGCCAAATATTAATTTTTTTTAATAAACATGTGGGTGGATGAATTTATCAGGTTCTGGTAATTTGAATTAGGCGATTTATATATTATTTTATACACATAAATTAATAGCAACCTAGGTTGGTGAATTTATCGTAGCATCTGGTTGTTTAGATTCGATTATCCTTGGGCTTCTTTTATTTTGCACAAAATATCAATGAAAAATTCTCAATATCAACCAGATATTCCCACGGAAAAAAATTACTAAATTTGTCAGTAATTTGAATTAAGCGATTTATATTGTGCTTGCTTAGATTCGATTATCTTGTGATGTATATTAAATTGTTTGATGGGTTCAATAAATCTCCATAAATAATAACAAAAATAAAAGGTTAGGATTTTTGTTTGAGTAATCAAATGAAAAAGTAACCAAATCTCACTCATTTGCATATAAAGAAAACAAACCCAATGTTGCCTACCTCTTTCTAATTCATTTTTACGCTTTAATATTTATATCATTATATGGGTCTTGCTCAGCCTTGGTATTTAAGAAGAAGAGTCTGATGAAGAAGAGCATGCGGAAGAAGAGTTTGACAAAGAGGTAACTTTATATTCTTCTTTTTCTTCCTCTGATACTTACTACATTTGCTTTTTAATCCATGGTCAATTTCTTTTATTTCCAATCCTTTAGGGCCTAGGAAAGTTTTGGTCTCATTCAATCAGAACATCATGCTAAATGCTCTGTTCTCATTTTTAAACAGGTCCTTTTCAGTAATTTCAGAGTTTGTTAATGAATTAATAGGTTATCTTAGTTTCTTAAATCTCCATAAATTTCTTGAGTGACTCTATAAACTGATTGAGGTATTGTCTACATTGATTTGAACTTCAACAAAGATAAACCTATTGTTTTCGAAGCATATACTTCTGTAATTGTTAATTCTCAGCTCATATAAGTTTTGTGGCTCTATAAACTGAATGCCAATTTATAATTTCCACTGGTACACTTCAAGCTCTATTTATTGGCCCACTAACCTTGGATTTGAATGAAGAACAGTTCCAAAAATTTGTTGTTAATTTGCATCAAACTTATAATCATGACTATGGCATCATCATTTTCATGATGTTTATTAATTTCCTCTGCTGTTTAATGCTCGTTTCGAAACTGCTTACATGGTACCATTTGTTTAACAATATTTTTCTGATCCTGTGCCATGCATATTTTCATGTTGCAGGCTTCTAGTTCAACGATGAATTTACATGATTGAAAGGTGTTGGTCTCTTCACAATCATGGTTGGTGTCAGTTATTCAATTGGTACAAGTAAGTCATCAATTTTAAGAAAACAATTATGATATTGTTTTATAGTGTTTTTTTAAATCCCTTATCATAATGCAAAACGAAACAAATGCTCTATAAAAGACTATCAAGAAATCTGCTTTTCTTCAGGTTCATTTTTCCACTGTTCTTCTTTTTCTTGTGGAGATTTTGTGTATAATATGCGATAAATAACATATCCTTTTATAATTTGCAGACTGTTATATGCTGTTAAAAAAGGTTATGAAAGTTCACTGTTATAAAATGGTTATGTTTTGGGGAATTATTTAACAGTGTTGAATTTTTATGCATGAATTTAATGAATGCTTCGGTTAGTCTCTGTCGCATGACTCTCATCCAAACATTTTGTTGTAGCCCGATAGATGGTGTTTGGAATTGACAAATTTCATGCAACTAGGCAACTAGCATACATGTTGTGTGACCTATACAATTGTTATTATATTTGGCTATTTGCTACTTCAATTAATTTTTGTTGGTTATTTCTTTTTCTTTGTTTATATTTTGAATTAACTTGAAATGATATATATATTTTGGAATGTCTTTCTTTATAATGCTTCGATTGAAGATGGGAACGCTATGTGATGAAATGCACTAATATCGATGCTGCCAACATGAATTTTATTTCGGTTATTCTATGATCTTGGACCACCTTGTCTATATATTCAGCCTCTACCCTGATTTTGCTAGAAGATGATCCTCTGTTTTTTAGAGGAATTATGCTTCACCTTGTGCTTCACACTTAGTCTTCATTGCATTGCATTGCACCTTTAGCATCTGAGTAGTTTTTCAATTGGGAATTTACATAGGGAGTTGCGAATTTGACATGCACCAATATATTAAACCTCTTTGAACAAGTTCTCTCTAAATAATTTTTCATAACTATCAAATCTATCTCCAAGATCATTTATGACATGAGAATAAGCAAACACCTATTTCCTCAAATATTGGTTTGTATAATCTCTTCCAGGAATTGATGCGTTGTCATACGGTTTTCTCTGTATCATGCTAAATATTTGTTTCTGTTGGTTTGTTTTAAGCTGTCCAGATCAAGAAGATTACAATTCCATTTGCTGTTCGCTTTCTGAGTGGTGCAAGCAGAATTAAAATGGTCTGCAGTGTAAGGCTGAACAGAACAAAGCTTTGGATATTCCATGTATCATAAAACTTCTTGATGTTGGGAGGGATGATGTGAGCCATGCTGAAGAGGAGTTTGACAAAGAGGAGGATAAGGAAAAAAGAGTTTGACAAGGAGGTAACTTTATATCCTTCTTTTTCTTCCTCTGATACTTACTACATTTGCTTTTTAATCCATGGTCAATTACTTTTATTTCCAACCCTTTAGAGCCTAGGAAAGTTTTGGTCTCATTCAATCAAAACATCATGCTAAATGTTCTCTTCTCATTTTTAAACAGGTCCTTTTCAGTAATTTCAAAGTTTGTTAATGCATTAATAGGTTAACTTAGTTTCTTAAATCTCCATAAATTTCTTGAGTGACTCTATAAACTGATTGAGGTACTGTCTACATCGATAAACCTATTGTTTTCGAAGCATATACTTCTGTAATTGTTTATTCTCAGCTCATATAAGTTTTGTGGCCTAGTGAATGCCAATTTATAATTTCCACTGGTACACTTCAAGCTCTATTTATTGTCCCACTGTCCCACTAACCTTGGATTTGAATGAAGAACCGTTCAAAAAATTTGTTGTTAATTTGCATCAAACTGATAATCATGACTATGGCATCATCATTTTCATGATGTTTATTAATTTCCTCTGCTTGTGAAATGCTCGTTTCGAAACTGCTTACGTGGTACCATTTGTTTAACAATATTTTTCTGATCCTGTGCAATGCATATTTTCATGTTGCAGGCTTCTAGTTCAACGATGAATTTTCATGATTGAAAGGTGTTGGTCTCTTTACAATCATGGTTGGTGTCATTTATTTAGTTGGTACAAGTAAGTCATCAATTTTGAGAAAACAATTATGATATTGCTTTATAGTGTTTTTTAAATCCCTTATCATAATGCAAAATGAAACAAATACTCTATAAAAGACTATCAAAAAATCCCCTTTTCTTTGGGTTCATTTTTCCATTCTTCTTCTTATTCTTGTGGAAATTAGGCTTTTCAATGTTGGTAATAGTACTAAAATCCTTGGAATTTCCATATGGCACATGTCAGATGGTCAAGCCCATGGTTCCCTTATACTGATATTAGTATTTTTGCAGATCGGGGAATATGAACAAACAATTGGCACATGCTTGGTCTTCACAGAAGAAGGTGAGTTTTCTGGGATCCTTGTAATGTGAGGGACCAAAACTTTTCCTACTTTCATAAATTAGAAACCATAGAGAGGAGTAGAATCTGTTACAGAGGAAGGATCAAATGCCCCCATGTGAGGAACATTCAATTGGTCACATGGTTTCTATATGTATGTGGAATCTTTATGTGGTACACACTGTCAGAAAGTGTGTTCTTAATGTTACAAGTCAATTGACTTTTGGCTTGTAAATACCTCCATTGGCGTCAGAAGCCTAAGTCACAATTTACTACCAAAAATTCGCTAACAAAAATAGAGTTGATTTTAACCCTTAGCAATTGATATATATTCATATTTTATGTGATCATTCCAGGTTTGATTGTTCTTGCAATCGGCTGAAGGAACTTCCAAGCTCCATTGGACGGTTCTTAGAATCATCTAATTTGAAGGTATTGCTTTAACATCATTGAATTGCAAACATCCATGAGTGGCTATGCGGTTGGTAAATTTGACACAAATATAGTTGCCTGGCTTTTGTAGAGTTTAACCTCAGGACAAAATCAGGTTGAGTATTCTAGATGTGGATAAGTTGGCATTTGGTTAAAGAGCTCATACATTATACCGTGCTAACAATCAGAACATGTTATATGTGTATTCTTAAATCTTAAGTTCAGAAGAGGAGATACGTAGTTAGCACAAAGATTATGTTATCCTTATGTCTCTCATTATGCCTCCAAATGCCTGTTATCTGATATTTTGAAGGAATGTCATCTGCCGAAATGAATTTTGACCTTGAAGGAATATCCCATGGAGGCATGCAAATTGCATCTTTCGGTCCAGGATCTTTTAAATAATTCATTGGCTGGATTGCCCCCAGAAATGGGTAAGGTTAGCAAGTTGTAGACTTGCAGATTGGTATCAACTCTCAAGTCTAGCACTGGCATATTTTCTTAGGATTTTCAAGTTCCTGAATAGCTTATGTTGCTTTGAAGAGATCTCTGCGTCTTTCGATCATTTCAAACAAGATGAAGATGTTGGAATTTTACTCCAATTGGTCCCAACTGAAAAATCTTGTAGGCCAAGAGAAACCCTTGGTTGAACTTCTGGCAATTAGTATTCTAATGCTGGATCTGAATCTTTTTCTTCTTTTTGTTTCATGTTAGATTTATGAACTTGAGCACTGAAAACAACTTGAAGATTGGGAGTTAATATGATCAATAGATAATAAAGAGCCTAACTTTTATTTATTTTTTCGAGGCAATATGACTATGCGAAAGCTTTTGCTTACTGGAAATCCTTTTTCTCCTGCAGTTCATTGGTTTCTGGACCAACACCTGCTTTACTGAAGTATCTTCGAAGTGGACTTTCTGAGGGTGAAGGTATGTTGGTTCTTGCTAAGGATGCTTCAGTTTGATGGTCTTTAACATACCAAGTAGTTTTTTTTTTGTCCTTACAAGAGTTCCAGATTTTTCAATGCAACACTAAATTTTCATGATTTACAGTTTTGAGTTATCTTCTGTTGTGAGTAATTAGATTCAAGATTCTTATGTAGACTCTGAAACCACAACACCAACAAAAGAGAATGTAATTACCGGGGCAGCCCGATTGTCTACTGCTTCAAAGGTATCACTTGTTATAACTCTATTCTTTTCACTTTTTTGAAGATAATAAGTTTTTCTGAATCAAGAGGTGTTAGTGGCACCTTGGAAACTTTCTACAGCATTCAGGATCAAGGAATCTGCTAAAATATATCTTCCTTGCCTTTAGTAACTCTAAGAATTAACTCTAAGAGTAATCAAATGAACATGTAACCAAATTTCACTCATTGCCTGTGTGGTGGATGACGAAGAAGAGTCTGATGAAGAAGAGTTTGACAGAGAGGAGGACGACAAAGAAGAGTTTGACAAGGAGGTAACTTTATATTCTTCTTTTTCTTCCTCTGATACTACTACATTTGCTTTATAATCCATGGTCAATAACTTTTATTTCCAACCCTTTAGGGCCTGGGAAAGTTTTGGTCTGATTCAATCAGAACATCATGCTAAATATTCTCTTCTCATTTTTAAACAGGTCCTTTTAAGTAAATTTCAGAGTTTTTTATAGGTTATCTTAGTTTCTTAAATCTCCATAAATCTTTTGAGTGACTCTATAAACTGA
>BKZX01024117.1:0-17314 GCA_014362285.1 Fagus crenata
AAAACAAGAAGAAACCCATTTGACAGAACCTCACGTACCTCCTCAAGATAGTCTCTTTCGAGCTTATCAGCGACTCCGATAGAGGCGAAGACAGTGATAGCCAAAAGAGAGAGTGGGAGCGCGAAAGCGAAGAGGTAGCTATTCGCGCTGGGACCCGCACGTGTCACCACCGTTGAGCCTCTGGTTCTCCGGTGAGTTTGGAACCCGGGAAAGCGAATTGCAGGTGGGTTTGGCACGTGCGGAGGTCTGAAGAAAGCACGTGCGGGTGTGAGTGTGAGAGAGGCTGAGATAGAGATGATGAGGCTCACCATGGTTGTTGATGAGTTGTGAGTGGAGTGAACTAGTGTTGTGGATAGTGTTCTACATGGCTTACGTGTAAACTCTAATTACCAAATAAACAGTTTGTAAGGACCAAAAAATTGTTGTAAGTTTTAGATTGAAATAACATCAAAAGTCAATTCATTACGCACAATTTTATTATGAATTAATCACAACAATTGTGAAAAAAATTTATGTGGTTATACATTCATTAAATAAATAAGGGATGCAATATTTTTCATTTTTTCACAATTTATAGAGGTATTAAGTTGAGGTTAATAAAATATAACTTTCATATGATCATGTCGACATTATTTTATTGTACATCAATCACAACATGTTAACTAGATAAATTGTAAAAAAAAAAAAAAAAAAAAAATTCATTACATTTGTTTAAAAGCAGTAGGTTGTTGTGTTAAGGAAAATTATATGATCATAATGCACATTTATTTCAAAAGGAATACATGATTATCAATGATTTATTGATTTACACAGATTTAATATGGCTGTATTGTCATTTGGCACGTGATGGCAAAAACTTCTCGTGTTGATGCACGTTTCTAGACGATTTATAAGTATGAGTCAACTTGTTCTCCAATCTTTCGATTTGAGTGGTAGTTCACTCGGTGGTTCACTCAAATCGATGAATTGATGGCCTAGATCTAACAAGACAAAGGTTGAACTAGTGCTTACGTGGTAGGACACCAAAAAAATGAAGACAATCAAAATATGTTTTTGCTATGGGAGCATGTACAATTACTTGAGGACTGTTCAATATCAATTCTTATAGTAATGTTGGGGGAGTCCATAAGCTAATTCTTGTAGATGTCAAGTCAAGTTATCCACCTAAACTAGAGGCAATTATAGAAGTTTGCTTTTTTAAGTTATGATGCTCTTATATAGAGAAGAAGAGACTGAAAATAATAAGGAACAACATGAAATTCCAGTACTCTGGATCTTAGTAAGTCCAAAGGCCTAGAAAGGTATCCACTACTAAGATATTAGAAGAGAGGTCGACAATGGAAAATGCAACTATAAGGACAGTGCTGAGAAGTTTTTTTTTTTTTGGAATAAAAGCATAATATGACTATATACATTCTTTCATCATTAGAAGAAAAATTTTATTTAGAAAGCAAAAAAGAAAAGAAAAAAGCTGGTGAGATATACATTCTTTCACCTTTAGGCACTACTACTATATCAAAAATGATGAAACAGAGTCAAGGAATTTAGATGCATGTGGAATTCGCACAACCAGTAAACAATTTTAGCTAGTGATCCTTTTTATTCCTTGCTCAGTTTTTATGTTCTGGTTTTCCTAAGTTGGACTTTCACTGCCGGTTTGCAAGTGGTGAAGTTGGATTCCTCATTATTCAATTACACCTCTTTGCATTTCTAAATTTTTTTTTTTTTTAATAGAGAAAAGCATTGAAAGGCTTGGAATTGAAACCAACTGCTAAAATCCATCCATGTGAAACCTATCTAAGCAACTTTCTCCGTAACACTGAGACTTATTTATAGAGGCATTTCTACCAAAGTGTCCCTCAAAGATGGGATTAAGGGCCCCAACTCTCTAAGACTCGAGCCACTACTTTTGCCCACAACAAAACTAGACAATGTCTGGGGAATATTCAATTTACCAATCTATAGAGGCATTTCTATCAAAGAATTTGGTTTGACATTTTCGAGATGATGCACATTGATAAGGTCCCAACTTTTTGCAAGCAAATTCTTCAAATGAGAGGTCAAAGTACTGCATATGTTCTGAATCAGCAATTGAATTTGGTGGCTCAACTCTTGTGTAGCCGCTTAAAGATGGCACCCTTGTGCATTGTACTTTTGACAAGAAGTAAACAGGAACATTATTAGTTTAAAAAATTTGATGAAACTTATTCTTAGAATACAGTGGCTAATTAGTCCCTACTCTTACCTATGACTGAAGGCATCAAATAGCTCACATCACTATGTAACCTCAAATAAATCCTGATGCTCAACATAAAATGGTTATAGCGGGAACATTTTGATATGGTAAGCAAAACAAAGTTCCATTACTAAATATGCAAATGAAGAAGTTCCATGACAGCTGACTAAATAGAATTTAAACAGTTCTGGATAAATTAAACTCGGCTCTCCTTGTGTTCCTAATTTCAGGGGTCATTTGTGCAAGGCATGCTAATAAAGAAGGTCCAGTAGAGAATCAATGTCAGTCACTGTGTCAAAGAATATATAACTTGCTTCTGAAACTGCCTGTTCTGATCAGTGTATATTCCTAAATAGTAAAATTAAAAAAATCCAAATTTAATTGGCATGAGATCAGGCAAAAAATAATGTTAGATCTGCTTATAGCAGGATAAGAGCTGCAACCATCCTGGTATGTGTTTCACCTAAGCAAGACCATTTTCTAGGCATAGAGATCAATACCCAATTGAGCTCGGCCCTGGTAATTAGTTTCTTTTACATTTGTGTTCAATCAAAGAGCTTCAAGTTTATAATTAAGGACTACTTACAGCTCAAATTGATGGAAGACAACCACACCTTGAAATCTTGCAAACTTCAAGAGCATAACTTTCCACACAAGCAGAAAAAATATAGAAAGGAGATACACCCCCCCCCCCCTCCCAAAAAAAAAAAAAAAAGAGACGAGACGAGGTTTGAGCCAAGATTTCAAAGACCTTAAGTTCCATCATTACCGTGATTCGGTGTTAAGCAAACTACCAAGTCTTCTCATAAACATATATGCTAAAGGAAGAGAGATTGCATGTTGATAAAGTTTCATAGGTGCTTTGAATATTTCTCTCAAATCTATTACAATGGAGTTTATGATCCTTACAACAAAGGGGGAGGGAATTCACAAAAGATAAAGAGACAGCATTATGGTATTATGGCATTTTTGCTTCCAAATGCCTCTGATAGAAATTGTAGATGCCTGTGGAGAAATTCAAGATCAACTCATTTAGCGAGGAAGTGGAGCTGTGGAGGCACTATACATATTACGTATATATACTTAAACATGAAAAAAGAAAATAGGGAAAATATTTGTTATTACCGGACTTGCAAAATGAATTGAAATGCTTTGCAGCTTCCATTTTCTCAATGGTTCAGCACATATATAATAACCAGTTGGCCTCCTTTAGGTGGTATGACCAATGAAAAACTTGCCTGAAAGTGTTCAATGAAAAATTCAGTGACAACTATGATCTGGCTTTTTGTATTATACTGCAATCTGACATATATAGAAATGAAGGTACTAGAGCATACACTAAAGCAATAAAACTTTGATGTTTCTGAAATTTTTATTTGTGTTATAAGTTATAACTAATCAGATATTCCTAGTAATTATCTCTAACTTCTTGATGTTTCTGACATTGTTATTTACATGAACAGAGATGATAAGTCTGATTAGTTATTGCCTTTCTAGATCAATTTGCTAGCTTTCCTCAATCTTTGAGTCCACTGGAGATTGTGCCCCAACATCAAGCAGACCATACAATGGGTGCTGGGGAGGAACATGGAAAAACAAAATGGAAAAGAAAAATTAAATAGTCGGCAAAGAAGGTATGCCCTAAGCATTCCCTGAAACACAATCAGCTGAATCATCTCGCTGTAGTGAAATTTACTGAAATCCAGATCAATTGCAATATGAAACCAAAGTTTCTCATTTCTATCTAAAACTCATATCTATCCAAACAATTATAATTCATGTTTTGGACAACTCTGTAAATTCATCAAGATATAAATTCATGTTCCTGAGTGTTTTAATTTTTCTTCAATATGATACCTTGTGTTGGGGGATGTATGCTTACTAATAGGCTGTTTTATTTCATTCAATAACTACAGCCAAGTCCCACCTGTTAATATAGGTTTACTGAATGGAACAATTAAAAAATTGATGACTCAGGTAGTGTAGTGGAAGGGTTTAATCTGTGTCTGAAAATTCATCAAGTAAAGAAGGATTATAACTATAACTCTATAAGTATTAACAGATGGGACTAGTAAATAACCTGAACATGAATCAGCTTTATGTGAAGGGCATGTGCAAACTCTGAGGAATATTTGTAAATTACTGAACCAACCTCCCTTCTCCTTATTGCCTTTCTTTCATAGGTCTATTGTGAAATTGCTGAAAATGGATGTGAGGTTTAAGAGGGAAAAAAACATAATCAAAATTAACTTTATCCCATGGAGCGAAATTCAATCAGTATGTCTTCCATATTGATCAACTTTTGTATTCTAGTTAACCTTCATAGTTAATAATTATAAGATGCTTTGACAAAAAAATTTATTACCCGATCCCCGAATTAGCTATTGTGACCATCTTTGCAAGAATCCAATAAATCAATGTAGTGCTGGGTAATTAGCCCATTTTGAAACCAACCGTCAATCAAAAAGTAGCTGAAAATTTGAAATGAAACCGAGTTAGGTAAAACTACAAAAGGAAAGGCTGAATTTCTGTGCTCACACTACAAGAAAAACTTTGAAGGAAAAAAAAAATAATGATCATGGTCTAAAAATATAGTAAATTACTGTTCTCACCATAGTGGTTGATCTTAAAGCTGTGATTTCAAGCAAAATGTGTAATGATGTCTAAATGATTCTTTAACAAAATACAAAGTAGACAGGACAAAAACAGAGCCCCTACCTATCAGCAGAGGACCAAAAGATGTTCATATAACAGTTTGATGCCATCTTTGCTTGGTGCCTGACTTGACAAAGAATTATGGGATCAGTCCTTTTGAAGCCAACACCTCTCATGCAGGTTACTAGAGCTTGAAGGTCACCAATAATACCTGCACTCACTCAGTCCTAAATTTGTCTGTTTTCAACAAGTTTCTCAAGCTCTTTGCTGGTTGAGAGTGCAAAACACTTGAATTCTCATATGCTTCAGGATCCACAGAGCTTGTCTCAAAAGGCGGAAGGCAGTACATTTGGAATTTTCGCCCCAGCCAAAGCATCCAGCAGTAACAACAATACACATTCTGTCTTTCCAAAAGAAGCATGAACCATTCCACCTTAATCTCTAAGATCCCATCACATCCAGCATAACTAGGAGTTGCCATCCCTGGTTGCCTCTAATTTGCCACGTCTGAAGTACTTCCCTCAGGTTGACAACTTGGTCCTTCTTTAACGAGTAATCATCCCGACGAAGCTGTTCCATTTCCTTACAATAATCAAGCACTGACACAGCATTGATCTCACTACCTTTGGTGGCCGCTTTGTTTTTAAAAATTTCAAACCGCCCACAGCCTGTAGTTGCAAAAGTGTAAAAGAGGTTAGTCCAAGTATCATTGTTGTTCTTTATTTCAGTAAACTGCTTAGAGTCCAATCCATAATGGAGCAAAGGATTAAACAGATCTGATCTCAAGGTTAAATTTGAGCCAAACCAGGCAGCCCTAGCTAGATTGCAAATAATGAATAAATAATCAAGACTCGCACTTGCTTCTTTGCAAAGAGGGCATGAAGTCTCCAAGTCAATATGATTTTTTTTGCAATATTTCCTCTACAGGAATTGCTCCAGTCAAGATTTTCCAAACGAAAATGACTACTTTGACAATTTGGCATGAAGCAACTTGAGCTAACTTTAGGACTAAACCAACACATACTGAGTGAATGTGAACAAACTTGGTAATTGAACTGACAAATCTACAATTTTGCTTTTCCTTTTAAGTAATTTTCATTAGCCAAAGCTACTGACAAATCTACTACTCTGTCCCCAAGCCAGTTACCACAGAGTAAGGCTTCATATGGCTCTTAATTGCTAAACTCCACCACAGACGTGAAACACACAAAAGATGAAATTTTATCTCACCAGGGTACATTCTAAATAGTCCCCAGTGAAATATACAAAAGCAATTCCTCTTAAGGATAAAAAATCTTCAACCAAAAACAAGAAAAAAAATACATATAAATTGCTTGAAAATTTCATTGCCTCTAAACTAGAGCTAATTTCTCACACCCATTACCTTGAATATGAATCCCACACCATTTACATTACTTGCCCACAAAACTCACTTCGATAAACAATATCTTAAACCTATTTGCGCACAAAACCCACTTTGATGAACAATATAAATGCACAATCTGAAGCAGCACTCAACAAAAATAAAAACCAACACATTCATTGGAAAAAAAAAAATTAAAAAAAAAATAAAATAAAACAGAAATTTCAATTTAATTCAAAAAATTGCAAACTGTACCTCCAAATTTTGGAATTTGAGAAGAATTTTTAGGAGCTCAGATTTCAGAAGCTTGCCCCTACTGCAAGACTACAAGAATTAGCTAGGATTAGGGTTCAGATTATTTAAAAATCATATTGTATAAATATACAGAGGGAGGGATGTACCAATTTGTAAATATTGTACCTGCAAGAAGGAGTAAATATGTATACTTGTCTACTTTTTCCTCTCTGTTTTACACTATTATTGCTCCTCCTCCACCTCATATACGGACCTGTCATCAATCTTAACGCAAGGGATGTTGGCGATCTTGAACCACACTCACGCTTTGCCTTTCTTGCAGTGTTATTTCAGCAGAGGACAATTATAAATATAAAGATCCAGAAGCGAGGGAGGCAGGCCCTTCTCTGGGAGGAATTCGAGTTTAGGGCAGTACCAGATCTCCAGTTGTTGAAGAGCAGAGAGTTTTGAAAGCCCTTGGAGGATGGGAATACTATATTTGGAAAATCACAGATCCACAATTCGGTGAGAGAGGTAGGCAATGTCATCATCCTCTTCCCATCTTCCTCCTCAAAAGGAAACGACTGCCAATCCGGAAATCCACCATCAATGTAGAGAGATGTAAGAGACGTGAGTCTGCACAATCTACTTCTAAAGATCATATAGTAGTAGGGAAGGTTGTTTCCACTGAAACACAATCAGGTGAATCATCTCACCATACTAAAATCAACATAAATCCAGATCAAACAAGTAGAAATATAAAGCCAAAGTTTCCCATTTCCATCTAAATCTCATATCTGTCCTATAATTAGAGTTTGTTTTGAAAAACACTGCATATTCAGCAATCATGCATGTTATTGTTATCAGGTTCTTGAGTTTTGCTTTCAATATTATAACTTATGTTGCGAGATATATCCTTACAAATAGGCTAATGAAAAAGAGAAAGTGTGATGACATTATGGAGTTTTTGCTTCGAAAAGCCTCTTGAAGGAATTGCAGATGCCAGTGGAGAAAATCAAGATCAAATCAGTTAGCAAGGAAGTGGAGGCACTATACTATTCACCCAAGACCAAAAAAGAAACAACAAAACAAGCGGAGCAGTAGCATATATATACTAACATGAAATGAGGACAATAAAAGCATTTGTAATTACCAGACTTGCTCAATGAGTTGAATTGCTTTGCCATTTGCTGGCAGGCATTGGTGAAAATTGGCTTAGGGACTTGAGGAAACCAGAGCTTAGAAGATCGCTGATGCAACACAGCTAGCAGTGTCTTGCTTAATAGCTTGTATCTCCCAGCTTGTCTGTTTTCCACAACAAAGGCTGCAAACCTCAGAGCTACTGGTAAGTACAAGTGCAGCCAACATGCCTTTCTTAAGTACAATGGATAAGGCTGGAATTGTCTGACAAAAGGATACAGATATCTTCAAAGGCATCCAACCATAACAGCCTACTACAATCTTTGCATAGAAAGCCTACATCTCACCAACAACTCTCTCTTTTGGTACCAACTTCCACCAAAATTAGCACTTGCAACTCTCGACAATCAACAAAACATGTACAATCACACACCAGAGCTTTACATCTTCTTAGAGAATGATTCCCAGCCATTGCTTCTTGACAGATCATGACCATGTGCTTGCAGTAGTTAAGAGCTTGAGAAGCATTGACAGCCTTCCCTTCAAGCTTGGACATATTCCTGCATTTTCCAAAGAGCCCTAAGAGTAGCTGCAACAACAACAATAATAGAAGAAAAAATATCAGCATCCATAGAGCATCATCTCTCCACCCAAATAGAGAGCCAATTAATAATGGAATTTGATTTAATGTATTCATATCTAATAGTGAGCTCTTATTTAAACTTAAGTGCTCTTGCAATCTTATGAAATGGTCAAGATCAGCAATAGTTATGGAATGGTCAAGATCATTTATTACATTCTAATATAAGGGTGGTGCAGATTTTAATGAAAATATGATATTTCATTTCATACCATGACTGCTTTGGAATAAGTGAAATATCTGTCCATTTAGTGCAGAGGTTACAATGCTTTGATCATATGTGCAAGGCATAATCTTTGATTGAAATGACATCCCACTTAGGCATAATATTAGAAGGCCATCCTGCTGTTTTGTTCATACGCACTGATCACGATAGATAACCTGCAATCATCAAATTCCATGATACAATATCTCTTTCAAGCATTTCATCAAACAGGTACATGCATTTAATCAAGACATGCTATATAACCCACTTTGATGAACAATATAAATGCACAATCTGAAGCAACACTTACCAAAAATTAAATCCAACACATTCATTGGGGAAAAAAAAAAAAAAAACAGAAGCTTCAATGTAATTAAAAAATTGTAACACTGCAAGAATTAGCTAGGACTAAAGTTCAAATTTTTAAAATTCATATTGTATAAATATGTACGAATTCCTAAAATGAAAAGTCATCATTTGCTAAAGAATTGTAAATTTGTTTCCTTTCTTTTTCGTTTCCTTCATTTTTCTGAGCAACCAAACAAATAATGAAGAAACCATTCAATTAAAACACAACAGATCCATTCTAATCATTTCATTCGGCTAAGAGAATCAAATAAATGCTGAAGATTCAAAGAGAAATTATATATATATACCTTAGCGAGATTGACGTAGAAGAAGAGAGGGTTCTTGGTGTTGGAAACCTGAATTCTGTTCTAAATTTATTGCTCCTCCTCCTCCACCTCAAACACGGACCTGTGATCAATCTGAACGAGAGGGATGTTGGCGATCTTTAACCACTCTCGCCCTTTGCCTTTCTTGCAGTGTTGTTTTAGCATAGGACAATTACTAATATAAAGTTGCAGAAGCGAGGGAGGCAGGCCCTTCTCTGGGAGGAATTTGAGTTTAGGGCAATTGTAGATATACAGTCGTTGAAGAGCAGAGAGGTTTTGAAAGCCCTTGGAGGATAGGAATACTATATTTGGAAGGTTCCAGATAAGAAGGGTGGTGAGAGAGGTAGGCAACGTCATCATCATCTTCCCATCTTCCTCCTCAGAAGGAAACGACTGCCAATCCGGAAATCCACCATCACAATTCATGTCGAGATATGTAAGAGACGTGAGTCTGTGCAATCCCCACTCAAATACTTGCTTACAGATATTCACCCCTATTAAATGAAGTGATGTTAGGTTGTTGGGGTAACCCTCTTCCGGAAAGGATATGATGCTTCCATAACCCCGTATACTTAAATGATGAAGAGAGGTGAGGTTGTGCATGCGGTTTGGCAAGGCCTCGAGTTTCTCAAAGTCTTTGATTTTAAGCCGTCTCAAGCTGGTGGGGAGCAACCCTCCATCCGGGAAGGAAACAAGACTAGAACACCCTTTTATCCTGATCTCATTGAGGTGGCAGAGTTTGTGTAGGCCCTCCGGTAGGGATTTAAGCTCTTCACAATATTCGATTTGAAGATGTTCAAGAGACACATTATTGTGTAACTTGTCTGCTACTGACTCCAGCTTTGGACATCTGTTTACATAAAGGTGTTTGAGTGCTGTAGGTAACCGGCCGCTTGATGATAAGGATGTCAGCTCTGAGCAACTCCTAATCTCAAGGATTTTAAGCGTGGCAGGTAAGTCGCCTCTTGGTGATAAGCATTTTAGAGATTTACAATTCCTAATCCCCAACCGCTCAAGAAGAGATGTATTAAGATTCTCCTCATTCATCAATAAAGAAGAAGAAGAAGAAGCCTCTCCCTCATCTACCACCAATTGTAAATTCTGACATGTACTTATATATAGCCCTTTCAAAGTAGAAGGTAGTTGGCCTCTTGAAATGAACCTCAAAGAATCACATCCCCGAATAGTTGCGTATTCCAGGCATGTACAATTGGAAATTGGCAAGGATTGCAAAGCACTACAATTTTCAATTTTTAGTGTCCTTATCGTAGACATCAAGCTTACGGTGATGAGACTTGGGCACCATTGGATATTTAGCGTTACAAGGAACAGGAGCCTGTCTTGCCACATAGAAGTCAGCTCGTCACAATAATTTATCGTCAGATTTTCTACCTTCAATAACCCATGCATGAACTCCTCTGTCAAGCTTTTTAGATTTGGAATAGAAAAAACAATTGACTTCAGCGAGTATAACTCAACCGTGTTTCTTCGCACCACCTCTTTGCATCCCACAATTTCTAATTCCTGAAGCATTGGAAGGCTTGGAATTGAAACAACCAATTCCTCACATTTATGAACACAAAATTTTTCCAATAATGAGAGACGGTGGGGCAATTTTCCTTCCAATTTGGGGCAACAAGAGATAGAAAGATTACGCAAATGAGGGAATTCTTCGTACTCAACTCCGCTAGGAATCCAATCTTTCCATTCCTGCATATCCTCAAAGCGAAGTGCCTCCAAAGATTGAAAAGGTTTCAAGCCACTTTCCCCATAAAACTCAGGACCAACACTTTGCACGTTAGCCATTCCTATAATGACAAGCTCTTTCAAAGATGGTAATTGTCCAATTGCAGGCAATGATGTGCATTTTCTACATCTCTCAATCCTTAGGTGCACCATATTGGAAAACGAAGAATGTCCTAACCTAGTTGGGAATTTCACACCAACATAGCCATCAATTGAAAGTTCTTTCACCGTTGTCCATGGGCATAGCATGTCAAGAACATCTATTGCAACTCTTGCATCTTGTAAAACATCATCTGCAGACTTCCATTTCATCACCAATGCATCTAAATTCTTCTTACCATTTAAGTTGGCCCTTCTTGCATCCACAGCATCAAGCACATTCTCCAATCTTGAAATGCAAAGTCTTCCTTGGAGAAACTTCAAGTTCATCAAGTCTCCTATCTTGGATCCAGTATCTTTCCCCACAACAAAATTAGATAGTGTTTGTAGGCTCTTTAATTCTTCTATTCCCACCGGCATCTCTCTAATTAAATGCACATTTGTAATATCAAGATGTCTAAGATTGACTAGATTCTCAATTTTCTCCGGTAACTTTATGAGATGGGAACAATCTTTCAATATCAATGTTTGCAGTTTGTATAAAGAACTTAATGATTCTGGTAAACTTCTAATCTTAGTATTAGAAAGGTTGAAGTACCTTAGATGTTTCAGATTACCAATTGAATCAGGTAGCTCAACGATTGTGTATCCACCTAAAGATAATACCCTTAAGTATCTTAATTTTGGTAACAAACAACTAGGAACATAATTGGTTAAGTGGCCATCCTTTTTTATTGGTAGCGGCAGGAAGGTCCGTAGATGCATATCTTTGGGGAAGTCTTCAAACTTTTTGATGCCATCATATATACATTTAATGTAAGAGAAATGTCGTACCTTTGTAGATATCTTAGATTGCTTATTACCACCCATTGTATCTTCTAATATATAGCACAAGCCTCCTGATGCCCATCGAGCTAGATCATTTATGAGATCATGCATGACAAAGAGTGATTTGTTGCTGCCTGATTGTTGAAAAAATGATCTCCCAAGTAGATCATGAAAATACTCACCACCAAGATCTTCCATTCGCTCGTTTCTTTTTGTTTCTTGAACTAAACCTTCTGCCATCCATAACAAGACTAGCTCTTTCTTCTCAAATTCATAATCTTTTGGGAATAGTGAGCAATAGGCAAAGCACCTCTTTAGATGTGAAGGGAGATATTGGTAGCTTAATTTAAGAATTGGAAAAATACTGCTTTTCTCTTCTGGAATATCCCACATCCTGCTATTTAACACATGTATCCACTCATCACGATCGTGTTTCATGCGTAAAAGTCCTCCAAGTACTTTTGCTGCCAAAGGTGAGCCCTTACACCTATCTAAAATTTCTCTACCAATTTCTTCAAGTTCTGGATGCGTAGTAAAATCTTTTGCACCCAATGCATGTTGGGTAAATACATGCAAACAAGCATCCTTTGACAACTCTTTCAACTCGTAAGCTGGAGTGGTTCCCATTGTTGATGCAACACCATAATTCCGAGTTGTGACAATAATCTTACTTCCTAAAGCCCCAAATTCAAAAGGAATGCGTAGTTTAGTCCAATCATCATAGTCTTCATTCCAAACATCATCCAAAACAAGCAGAAACTTCTTGCCAGATAATTTCTCCTTCAATTCGACTTGAAGTGAATTCAGATCTTTAAAATCACAGGTCTTAGGAGTGACAAATTGTAGAATTACTTTTGTCACCCCTACAATGTCAAAATCTTCAGAAACACAAACCCATGCTTTCAAATCAAAATAACGGCTCACATCATCGTCATTGTAGACTAGTTGGGCAAGAGTTGTCTTACCCAACCCCCCCATACCGAGTATGGGAACCACAGAGAGTTGAGCATGACTCGATTCACCACTCAGCAACATCTTGACAATAGCCTTTTTATCTTCATCTCTGCCATAAGTATAACTTTCATTCACCAGACAAGTTGTTGGCACCCTTGATCTTCTTGTTCTAGTCCTTCCCCCGGTATTGTCTGTCAATTGCAGATCATTCTTATCCGTCACAATTCTTTGCATCCGTGTTTCGATATCTTCCATCTTGGACCGCATCGACATAACAAAACGTCTATTCGAACCAACACGTGCATCGATGATCTTCCGTACCTTACTTGTGCTGGGTTCTGGGTTCAACTCACGTTGCAAAGCTTCAGTAGCAAACTCATCCAAGATGTCCTCCACGTCATAAGCCAAGTCTCGCAGCTCATCCAACCACATCTCCACCAACCTGCTTGTCACCTGCTTCTCTTCTGCGTCATCCAAAACTGCATGGATTTTCAGCAACATTCTCTTCCACTTCTGGAAGTCACCATCAACTCGCTCTTCCTTAAAGATGTTCAACAAATCAGAGGAGGTTAACTTGTCAAACAGCACCTCAAACAAAGCAGAAAGAGCAGCCTCTCCAATTACCGACATGATTCGCTCGTGAGAAAGAAGGAAATATATATATGGGAAATTAAGTAATCAAAGACAAAGAGACACTCCACAGAAAATTGAGTTAGCAACCTCTCCGATCTCTCTGATTATTTTGTTTGTGAGTTAAGAGTGAAGACTGTTTTCTATAATATTTATTTCTTGCTTTTCAATTATTGGGTCTGGCTGTCTTCACTACGCGGTTTCAAAAGTATAAAGGATAAAGGCATAAAGTTGCATGGAATAATGACATAAAGATACAAAATGGAGCACGATAAAATTGACTGCATTGTTATTCGTAGCTTTATTAGTGCTCAAGACTTTTATAAAGGCAACCATCATTAATTAATAATTCCACCTTATGGAATCAGCTTAACTAAGTGATTAACTTTTCTCAAAAAAAAAAACAAAAGCTTAAGTGCTTGCTTAATATGTCGGTAGGGAATTTCCAATATCAATTTTTTTTTTTTTGAGAAGACCAATATCAATTAAAACAACGGATATACAGAAACTTTATGTGTACCACAAATATATATAACATAATATATTAAAGTGAAAATTCAATGAGATTCAACTGAGATGTTAATTACACTCTAATTTTGCAGCATGAAACATGAAATTCCATTACCCTTGGTGTTAGCCAAAAAGCCAATCGAGAAAGGCATCCACTACTCAAAATATATTAGAAGAGAGATTGATAATGCAAAATGCAACAATAAGAAAAGTAATGAGAATCTTTTTTAGAATAAAAACTAATATGACTAAAATTCTCTTTCATTGTTAGAAGAACAATTCTATTTTTATAAAGATAAGAATCACACAAAAAATGGTGAGATCATGAGAACCTTTTTAGATGATTTCACATGTCATGACATATACTTAAAATAAATGAATAAAATCATAAATCCTGCCCTTAAATTGCAAATTTTTTGGGTATTTAAAACATTTCTTTTTGTAATTTTTTTTATTTTTTATTATTTTATTTTTTACGCCTAATTGGCATCAAAGCAGCAAACAATAAATTCACACAAACTTAGGACAAACTTGATTCCACAAAATTTCTTCAGCAAAGAAAACTCCCAGAACAACTAAGCTGAAAGGAAAAGGATTGGTTCTGGAATTTGCCAAACAGAAGTGGCCAAAATAATCCCCAAAATACACATGGAACCCCTAAAATGATAAAAATAACCCCGAAAACTCCAAAATAATCAAATAAACCCCGAAAACAAGATAATGACCAAAATAATACCAAATCCCTAAAATGACCAAAATAACCCCGAAAACTCCAATATGACCAATATAACCACGAAAACACCATAATGATCAAAATAACCTTGAAAACTCCAAAATGACCAAAATAACCCCGGAAACATCATAATGACCAAAATAATACCGAACTCCTAAAATGACCAAAATACCTCGAAAACTCCAATATGACCCCAAAAATACCATAATGACCAAAATAACCTTGAAAACTAAAAAATGACCAAAATAATTCTGAAAACTCCAAAATAACCCCCAAAACTCCAATGTGACCAAAATAACCTCAGAAACACCATAATGACCAACATGCACACAAAACTCCTAAAATGACAACAACAAAAAAAACCGCAAAAAACTCCAAAATGAATAAAATAACCCCGAAACACAATAATGGCCAAAATAATAGCGAACCCATAAAATGACCAAAATAACCCAAAAAACTGAAATATGACCAAAATAACCCTGTAAACACCATAATGACCAAAATAACCCTGAAAACTCCAAAATGACCAAAATAACATCAAACCCCTATAATGAATAAGATAACTCCAAAACTCCAATATGACCAAATTAACCCCAGAAACACCATAATTATCAAAATACACTTGGAACCCCTAAAATGACCAAATAACTCCCGAAAACTACAAAATGACCTCAGAAACACCATAATGACCAAAATAACATTGAACCTTTAAAATGACAACAATAACCCCAAAAACTCCAAGATGACCAAAATAACACTGGAAATACCATAATGACCAAAATACCGAAACACTCTAATGACCAAAATACACTCAAAAACCCTAAAATAACCAAAATAACCTGGAAAACTCCACAATAACCAAAATAATCCTGGAAACACTATCATGAACAAAATACACTACAAATCCCTAAAACAACCAAGATAACCCCAAAAGCTCCAATATGACCAAAGTAATCCCGAAAACTCCAATATATGGTTTTGGTATTTTATTTTTATTTTATTTTATTTTTTCATTTTGGTGATTTTAGAGGTATTTTGATCATTTAGAGGTTTAAGGGGTATTTTGGTCTTTTCGCGGTATTATTATTATTTTTTAGGTTTTGGGGTTGTTTTGGCCATTTTGAAAATTTTAGTGGAATTCTGATCATGTTAGAGGTTTCAAGGATATTTTGATCATTTGAGAGGTTTTAGAGTTATTTTGGTCATTTTGATGATTTTATGTTTTTGGTCAATTTTAGGTATTTTGGTTATTTTAGAGGTATTTTAATCATTTTAGTAGTTTAGGGGGTATTTTGGTTGTTTTATATTTTTTGGTGTTATTTTGGTGATTTTAGGGGTATTTTGGTCTTTTGCAGTATTATGATCATTTTTTAGGTTTTTGGGTTGTTTTGGCCATTTTGAAGATTTTAGGGGTATTCTAGTCATTTTAGAGGTTTTGAGAATATTTTGATCATTTTAGAGGTATTAGGGTTATTTTGGTCATATTAATGATTTTATGTAATAGGTCAATTTTAGGTATTCTCGTAATTTTAGAGGTATTTTGATCATTTTAGTGGTTTAGGGTGTATTTTGGTTGTTTTAGAGGTTTTGGGGTTATTTAATGATTTTAGGAGTAATTTGGTCATCTTGGTGTTTTATGGGCATTTTGGCCATTTTTTACTTTTCAGAATTGTTTTGACTATCTTGGTGATTTTAGGGGTATTTTGGTCATTTTTATAGGTTTTTGGGGATTATTTTTTGTCATTTTAGAGGTTTCGTGGTTATTTTGGTTATTTTATGTATTTTGGTCAATTTATAGGTATTTTGGTGATTTTAGAGGCATGCATTTTGATAATAATAATAATAATAATAATAATAATAATAATAATAATAATAAAGTTTAGGGGGTATTTTGGTTGTTTTAGAGGTTTAATATTATTTTGATGATTTTAGAGGTATTTTGGTCATCATAGCGTTTTTGGGGTATTTTGGTCATTTTTTACGTTTCGGGGTTGTTTTGGGGATTTTAGTGATTTTAGGGGTATTTTGGTCATTTTGGAGCTTTCAGAGATTTTTTATTTTATTTTATTTGAGAGGTTTTGGGGTTATTTTGATCATTTTGATAATTTTATGTATTTAGGTCAATTTATAGGTTTCAAAATTCTAAATTTCAAATCCTCTTTTGTATAAATGGATCCAAACAAGAAATTTTAAAATCAATGGATTTTGAATCAAGACATTTCAAATTTATTGATTTAAAATCCAAATCCAAATCTAAGTATCCAAACGCAATCAAAGGAAATATGGAAAATGAAGTAACCAAAGAGACACTCCACACACACAAAATTGAGTTAGGAACACTGAAGTGGTTTACCGTGTTCTGTGAATGTTCAAGAACTCTCTCTATATTTTTTTTATTTCTTTTTGCTTTCTCAATTGGTGGGTCTAGCTGTGCAAGACTTTTGTTCACCCTACGCGGTTTCAAAAGTATAAAGCGACATGAAGTTACATATATAATGACATAAAGGAAGAAAGATACAAAATGGAGCATGCCAAGATTGACTGCATTATTGGTAGCTTTATTACTGCTTTTAAGGCACCCATCATTATTTCCACCTCAGGGAATCTCCTAGTGATTAAGTTGCTTAACATGTCGGTAGGAAATTTCCAACATCAATTAAAATAATG
>BKZX01024118.1:0-16077 GCA_014362285.1 Fagus crenata
CTTGCTCCTGCAATTAAAAGTTAACAAGCTGGTTGAGCAAAGAGATGTAAATGCAACAAAAGCTTGAGAAGAAACTCAGGAGCGGTGACACCTCTCCACAAGGGACAGGGGTTTCCCCTTCTTACCTTCAATGCTTTCTTGGCTCTCTCAATTTCAAGAGGATCTGGATGATTTGCACCAAAAACTCTCTCCACCTATCAAAATTCCCCAGAAAACTATACAAATGTAAAGACGTTTACAAATTTACAATTACAGATAAGGATGAAACAGGTTTCACTTACCTCCTTGATTAGAGTATCTGTGTGAAGAATTTTTATATCATCAGGTGCCTTCTTTCCAATTCCATTTTGTGATGGCAGAAAATCTTTTCTGGAATGACCCTTTGGAACCCCTCTACCTCTTCCCACACCTGGAATACCATCACGGCCAACAGGTCTATTCATCCCATGACCTCATCCACCATAACCCCCTCGACGGGAGATTCCAGGATCTTCGCCCACCCACTGAATATCCTCAGGGGAGATCTGCATTAAGAATTATGACTCAATAAAAGCAAAAACAGAATATGTATGCAACTAATGCACCGTTTGCTCAGGGAGGAAAAAAAAAAAAAAGCTTAATGCAAGAAGCTACACAGAATGCTCTGATTTGAACCTATAAAGCCAAAATGGAAGATAAGACAGAATATTAACTGCCAAATTAATGAATTATACCATAAAAATGACGTCTTATGCACTCCCAAACTCATCTTTGCAGCATATAATTTAACATGTAGTATTGATATGAAAAGAGACGCTCTTTTGTCAGTCTACACACAAGTCCCAACTACATTATTGCTCAAGTGTGGGAGAGGTAATCCACATCAAGTCACAAAGAAGTACAAAATCAAAACAAAGTCGCAACTAAAAAAGAATGCAAGTCTTGTCGTTCCCACATAAGCAATATTTGTGATTACAGAATAAGACAAACAACACTGTTTGCAGGAGCTAAAGTAGAAAAGGAAGCCAGTGATTTCCCACCACATCATCAAATAAACTGATTCTGTAATTTTAAAACATTAAACGTATATGAAGTTACAACAAAGCACAAAACCTACACAAATTAGTGTTAAAAGTCATAGTACAGAAGTTGAAGAATATAGATAGTACAATTTTGGAAACTGGATCAATTACAGCCGAAGCACATCTACCGCCTATAAAAACGATGCAAAGCATGCAAGAAGCAAAGCCAAGGCCAAGTGGACCAAATAGTCCAGTTAGATTGGCCCAGTAAATAACATAGAATCTAGCAGTCTTGTCATTTTATGTTGGTTTTACTCACTAAGATTTATGTTAGTTTTATGAACTCATGATATTTTCCTACTAAAAGAACCCAATAGCATGTGACTTTTGACGGCCTAGCCAGAAGAAGGGAGCTGGATGAAGAGAAAAGGAAAAGTGGGAAGAAAGGTTCCGGACCAGTGATTAGATGGAGAAAGAAAGCAAGGGAAAGGCTCTCTCCCTCCCAGGCCCGCTTTTACAATCTGCCTATATGTGGGCGGATTCGGACGGAGTTCCCAACAAATTTTCCTTTCAACTTCTAAATAAGAGAGGGTATAATGGTAAATTAATTAATTAAGGTCTCCTATGCTCTCTTTTCTCTTTTGAACATCCAATCAGCATGAGAGAAAAGCTCTATCCTTCCCTCTCCTCTCCTTTTCATAAGGATACACTTTTTTCTCTCTTCACCTTTCTATACAAAACTCCAAATCATGGTGTTAGTAAATTGAAAAGTATGATATTAAAAGGATGTAACCTCAAATCAACGGGCGGGCTGGTATTGTAGGGTACTAAGGGCCTAGTATATTCTTTTAGAGTCTTTTAAGCAGTTTTTTTTTTTTTTGCCATCCTATATCAGAAATTTCAGGCTTGAAATCTAGCTTGGGTCTCTTGAATTGAACTCAAACACCAACATAAATCCTTTCCCTATCCTTCTCTCTTTCCTGTTCCTTTCTTCTTGGATCTTACTCTTGATGCTTATTGTTGCTTCAATCAGATAGAAAGGCAGTTGCCCCTTTTTTCTGCATCAAGCAGATCTAAGCCCTTTCTACTACCTTAAAAAGCTTCAGATAGCTATTGTAGGTTAGAAAGCTTCTGTAGGCCATGGGGACAAAGCATCAGATATACCTCTGAGAGATTAACCCATTCCCATGTCTCACTTGCAGTGCCAATATCATAGACCAGAGCATGTCGCCCCTGACAAAGATTAAAGGATAATATTCAGCTACATAGATCGCTGCAATCTAGATTTAAATGCAATCAAGAGCCATATATACACCTCAGCTGGATTGTGATCAGTTATAACCGCTTCATAAAAGTTATTGTCATCAGGCCACCTGGTTCTCACTCTCCTCCCAATCAGTGGATCAAAAGATGCTCCTTCAGGATGCTCACTTGCAAGAGGACCAGAAGAAACCCTATTAGCAACTTGACCCCTCCCAGTTGGACCTGACATAGGATACTGCTTCACTGAAGATGCACCAGGCAAGACCTGACCCTGTAGAACAAAATGGAATAGTATGTAAACAAAACAATCACATGAAAAACTTACAAGTTTATTATATGTTTAACTCCAAATTTCATAAATTTAACTTACAGGTTTCTGCTTCTTGCCCTTCGGTCCTGGGATAGATCCTCGCTTTGCAGTGGATGAAGATGGCTGGTGAGATGGAGCTACTGCTTGTTGGTGAAATGAAGGAGATGGCCCACCATAGGATTGTGAAGGTACAGGTTGGGATATCTTCTGTTTCTTGCGAGATGCAGAGACAGTAGGACTGGGTATAGGATCATGAACAGCTTGAGCAGTACTGAGCATGCCAGATTGATGCCCACCTGCCTGTCTCCACTCCCTAATGGAATTACTCAATTCAGCACCCATTAAAAGACAAAAAAAAGCTTGCTAAACTTTAACAGATTATACAGACCTTATTCTTCGTATGACATCATCTGCATTAACCCGTCCTAGAAGCTCTCTGTGCTCCTCATTTGACAGTCTCAACTCTTTTCTAAGTTCTGTTATTAGACTTTCCTTCTCCTGAAGAAAATACATTTCATGTAGCAGTCATTTAAGCCTGATCAAACAAATTTAAAGACATTAGATTCCTGATAAAAAATAAATGACAAATTACCCAAGTAATGGCATCAGCCTGAGCTTTAAAGGCTCTTAGAACTGAACTGTATGCTTCTTGCTCAAGTTGGTGAATTTGGGTCTCCATATCCGTTTCACCATACATCCTATAGGATATGGAACAGAAGCCACAGCTGATCTTCCATTTCCGGCAACACGCCCTCTAGGAATTCTATTTTGATGAGATGGAGGAAGATCGTCATCAGTTCCTGCAATTTTTTTCAAAACGCAACAAAAAATTTATTAAAACCAAAGAGTATTGGACACATCTCTGCCCGAATTTGGTGATTTGGTGAAATCTTTTTTAAAAAAAAGCATGCCAAAGGACAACATATGAAGCACAGAAAAATGATCTGATTTTGTTATTGCAAGTGCTAGCTTCTTGCAAAAGGAGACAACTTGTGAGGCCTCATCTCCAAAACAAAAGAAATTACATTGCAAACAAATAGATCAATTCATTAAGAGTGTCAGTTGATCAGAGAGAATGTGATGACAAAGATTGGTTACATACTATTCAGCACCTAGGCCAGGTTCATAACATGTTCATTCAGAAAATTTACTGTGGCAATCCACTGTTGCAAGGCAAATATAACATGTATGATAGGATACCAAATTGTTCACAATGTCTACATGACAAACAAATCCAATCTTATATCTAAAGTTTTGAAAAAAGAAGGAATTTTAACCTATCATTTGGTAAAGGAAATTAGAGAATAAAAAAATAAATAAATGCAAATGCTACTGCACATCCAAATTTGAGAAAATGACAGAACAAAATAGTAAACGAAGAGTACATCAAAGGTGTTCTTTAGTAGGGCTCAAGCCATTAAAACTTATGCAGTTCAAAACAATGGTGCATCATGCATGGCTCAAAGGAAAGATGATAAACTGGGTCAGGCTGGGATTATGGAGATAATCCGAGCGTGTAAAAACAGCTCCTTGTTCGAGCGCCGACTCGAAAGCCAGGTAATTGGTCTGTTTTCTCTTCCAGGGCATTTTCGGTATTTTCTATTATTTCTATACATATATATTTTAAATTTTCTTATTTTGGATCAAGTAGATTTAATAAAAACGACGAACTAAAATATAATCCCTTTAGAATAAAAAAAAATTCCTTAAAATAAATAAAAAAATAAAACGTAAAAATTCCTTAAAGATATTTATTAATCAAATAGTTGT
This sequence comes from Fagus crenata, assembly GCA_014362285.1. Classification (NCBI taxonomy): domain Eukaryota; kingdom Viridiplantae; phylum Streptophyta; class Magnoliopsida; order Fagales; family Fagaceae; genus Fagus; species Fagus crenata. The sequence goes on from BKZX01024118.1 coordinate 4,345, forward strand.
CATATTCGTGATTATTGTACTTGGTGTCTTGGTTGTGTCCGTATTTTTGTTTGTGTTAATGCTTCTTACATCACATGCATACATCCATAAGTTATAATTACACGATCTAATGTGTTCATAAGGGTTCCTCTTATGGATATTATGATTTGGGTATTAAAATTACAAGGTTTCAAAGTTTTTCAAGGTTAAAAATATTGTAGCCAAATTCTAGAAATGGTTTGTGACTTTGTCTGAATTGTTGGTGGTTTAATTTATTTATATTTAGGTCCTTTTATCATGTACAATCGATTATTCATTATTGTCCAATAATTTGGGACCACTTTTGTATTGTTTGGTTTACAAGTTGGGCTTTCAATGGTCTGACTCCCACATTTCCGTACGGCTTCATTCATTCACGACCCCGAGATTAAAAAAAAAAAGAAAAAAAATGAGCATGCATATGAATTATTTACCACAATTTTGTCCCATCTGCTCTCAAATGAAAAGATAAAAAGAAAAAAGAGAAAGTCAATGAGCAGTGACCACATGAGACTCACTAATGCCTAACAAAGTGTCGAACTAGTTTTTTGTTTTATTTATTTATTTATTTTTAATCATTATTCAATACTTTGATAGGAATGTAGAATAGAAGATTCACAATAACGAGAAAAGAAAATTTTGAAGTATTGAATAATAATTGGTGTAACAATATTGTTTTCTGTTTTTTGGAATTTGCATCCATATGAATAAAAATAAAAATAATTTGCATGTTGTTGTCATAACAATTGGATAATATTAGATAAAATAATTAACGTGTGTGCATGTAAATTACTGTCCAAAATTAATAATTTCATGTTATTACTATACTCTGTAAATTATTGACTCAACCCACTTTTTGTTTCTTTACCCAAAAGAAGGTTTCCAACCAGAAAAGAGTGTTCATGAAAAAAAATGAAGAAAAAGGGTCCAATTTGTGTCAAGACTTTATAATTTTACTTTGGAACCCAAATCGTTGGAAATATTATCATTTGTTCTCTTCTTTCTGAAATCTGTTGTTGTCTAGTATTCCGTTTAAAAGCTTTTTAGACAAGTAATGAACTCCTATTCTTGAGAATTGAAGGTGATAGATTCTTGTGATATTTCACAGGTGTCATATCTCTAATTGTCTATAACTCCATGGTATGCTAAGCAACCTTAAAAATTAATCCAAAGATGAAAGCAATGCCTTGTTTATGAAGTAACAGCACTCTCCAAGCAATCCTTGTTCAACAAAGTCTTACTGGTTGAGAAGTCCAAGAATCATTCACCATGATATTAAGCTATCCTTAAGAGCAGGGAGTACTTTTGAGTGGTAACACCCAGCGATGGCCTTCATCCATAACAACCTATCGGACCAATGTTTGAGAAATAAAAAAGAGAATAAGTGAAGAAAGTACTAATTTGTCTACCACATTGCAATGGAATTAGGAAGCATCTCAATATCTCTATTCTCAGAAAGATCAAGATATCTTAGGTGTTTCAACTTCTTGATAGAACTTGGAATTGTTTTAATCCCCATGTTATGCAAATCCAATAAGCGTATGAACTTAAAACTTGCAACAATTGTACTATAAGGTGACTTATCCAATCTTACAGTACCATACTTTGGTTGACTTGGCAATAGAAATGTTCTTATCCTTCTTGCTTTATATAATGAGTTTGGAATTTGCAATGATGAGTCGAAGGTATCACCAAATGACACATGACGAGTTTTCTCATCAATTTTTTTATCTTTTGAAGAAAATGTGGTGCTTTCTGATTCCGATGCTAATATTGCTATGTCATGCATGAGGTCATGTATTTTGAATTGTGATATATTGCCAAAGTCATCTTCTTTGACTTCTTGGAAGAATGATCTCCAATGCAAATCCATAAAATACTCATGGCCAACATCTTTTGGATTTTGATCACACAACGTGATAAACCCTTGCGCGATCCACATTTGAATCAAACTAGATTTATCAATTTCATAATCTTTTGGAAATAGACTACAATAAGCAAAGCATTGCTTCAAATGTGATGGGAGATGATCATAACTCAACTTTAGTGTTGGCAAAATATCTTCTTCATTTTGAGGTATTTTTGAAAGTTTACCATTCTTAAATGACAACCATTGTCTTTCTGATTTTTCAAAGGACAATAAACTTCCTATTGTCCTTATGGCAAGAGGAATCCCTAAACACTTTTTTAAGATCTCCTTCCCAATTTCTACAAAACTTGCAATAGTCTTTGGTTCTTCCCCCTCTACAAACGCCATCTTCTGAAATAAAGACCAAGCCTGTTGCTCATCTAAACCCTTTAACAAGTGCGGTTGAATGGTTTGAGTAATTTGTGCCACGTTTCTACTACGTGTAGTCACCAATATTGTACTACCTCTTGCACCACCCATTAAATATTTTTTCAAGGCTGACCATTTCCCAACATCCTCATTCCACACATCGTCCAACACAAGTAAATATCTCTTTCCATTAATTTCTTTTTCGAGATCATTGACTAAAGTGTTCATTTGAAGGTTCTCTGCTGTTTTCTTCTTTGTTGCACACTCTAGGATTTTCTCAACAATTATTTTTATAACAAATTCCTCGAAGACACACACCCATAATTTTTTATCAAAATGTTTATTGATTTCTTCATCATTAAATACAAGTTGAGCTAACGTGGTTTTCCCTAGTCCTCCGATTCCAACAATCGGAAGGATCAAAACATCATTTTTAACATTGGGATTCAATAGAGATCCAATGATGGCCTTCTTATCATCCTCCCTCCCAATAACATCATCAGCACGCACAACAGAATCAGTTTCTCTTGCCTTAAACCTGACTTGTCTTTCCTCAGAGCGTTCTTCTAAGTGAAACTCCCTGTCTGCTTTAATAGCAACTAGCCTCTCCCTCATGGCCTTAACCTTATGACCCATTTTAAGACCATATGCAAGCTGGTTAGATGTGGAGAAGAAGATACGTACCTCTTTTGCCTTGTTGTTGTTTCGTGTCATCACTTCCCGTCTTAAGGCCTCAGTAGAGATGTCATCCAGTAAGTCATCCGCATCAAACATGGCATCCTTAAGCCTTTCCAGTCACACTTTCACTTCATTGTTGTGTTGCTTCGCCTCTGCATCCAGAAGCACAGCACTGATTGTCGAAACTGTCTCCATGAATTTTCTGATCTCGTCTTTGACACCCCAGATGAGCAGAATCTCTTGGAGTGCTAGGTTGCCCAATTTCCCGGTGATTCCCTTAGCAACGTTAAACAGAGCTCCTTCGGCCATTTCTTTAGAGAGAATTGAATGAATGCTATCTTTGTGAGGGCTGGAGGGTACGATGAGAAGGATCTGGAATAGGCAGATTGACCTAAATATAAGACTCTGCTTTCTTTTTGCTTCAATATGATGGTTGCACATACATACACATAGTTGCTAATAAAATATGCGTATTTCCCCAACTTGCGTCAATATTTAAAAGCACACGAAACAAGCATGACCGCCCTCTGCACCGAAAACAAAACCGTGTGACCACAATGTGTTCCCCGGTATGCATTGAAGCATCTTTGAGTTTTGTCATATACGTACTAGTCAAGTTTTAACTGAAAAAAGAAAAAGAAAAAAGAAGACTATTTCCCCAACTTGCGTCAATGTTCAGAAGCAGACAAAACACCCATGGTGATGGTCCCCTATGCATCGAAAGCAAAAACATGTGCCCCCCACATTATTAAAGCATCCCATAATTAATTAGCTCTGGACATTGATTCAGTAAGGGCACAACAAGGTTTAGGTCCCCATAAGGTTCAATCCTATTCCTAAGTGAGAGTTCGTTATGTTGCCCATCTCGATCGTCCCAACCGTTGGATAAATCAACCACCTCAGAACTCCAAACTTTCAGATCTTGAACTGCAGTGAGATATCGCATGCCTTTGCCTTGAGGAAGAGAACATTTTGTTACAAATAAAATACGGAGAGAAATATGACAACACCTCACTTTATTTGGAAATCGAGAGGGGGACTGGGAAGGGTTGGGGCGATTTTTTATTTTTTATTTTATATAAATTCAAAGCTGGGTTCAAATTATAATACTTGCTCTCTTTGTTCCCAAAAAATTACAAATGAACCCATGAAATTAAAAAAAAATTGTTAATCTAGCTCATCGCGTCTCAAAGAAAAACAGTAAAAAAAAGAAAAAAAAGAAAAAAGCTTTTAACTTTAGCAAAGTAAATGTCAATTATCTAACATTATAAATCCTTAACATTAATTTTGTTGTGGCACCGTAAGATATTTATGTTATTTCTTTTTTACTTAGCAAAATTAATGAATTATTAAGTTAAAAGAATATTGAGCATATGATAAAATAATTAATATAACTTTTATTGATTGTAGACCATGGGAAAGTCCATTGCAATTTTGACTTTTTCAAAAGAAAAAATACAAATAATTTAATAGCCAATACTAATGATGCATCATTACCAATCTCTAATATTGATATACCAATTTCTAAAAATCATCTGACAAATATGATCCACTTTGTCATTTTCAGAGAGAGAAGGTAGTTAGCAACAAACTAAAATGAGGAAACGGTTCCTAGTAGTTGGAAAACTCAAATCTTTGTCAAAGAACAAGTGTTGATCAAGCCTAAAAACATGGGTGTCTAAGTCGCAGTTCAAAGCACACATGAAAAATAAATGGAAAATGATAATTTCTTGCTGTGAAAGTATAAATAGAACAACAATGCTTCGGAAAAGTCCCCCCCTCCCACACAAAACATTCAGAAAACTTGAGATTAAAAGAGAACAAAAAGTGCAAAAGAGAACAATAGAATATTTATTTAGGCTGTTCTTGGTGTTTAGTTTCAAGTTTCAGGAAGGTGAAAACTCATATGCTACATGAACCTAACCATTGGACCACATTAGTAGTTATTTGTTTTTCCTTTTACTTCAAAATATATATATTAATAATATTAGACTTGGCCTATTAACCTAACCCGCTAAAGACCCAATGGGTTGGGATTTTCCCTTGGCCCGGCCCGTTGATCAACACCCCGTCAAACCCGGTCCACCAAGCCCATGGCCAAGAAAAATCGGATCAGGCTGGCCCGACCCGACCCATGCCCGACCCTTTCGTATTATTCATAAAAAGTCCTAGGCAATTCCAAATCAATCACAAAGTTATTTTAATTAATTTAATTCAAGGTTCATAAAAACTTTAGATTAATTACTTGTCTTCTACAAACAAATGAGCGACCATTCACATAACAATTGAGTTTGCTACCAACAGATCCAATGATCGTCTTCTAATCATCCTCCCTCTCCCAATAACATCTTCAGCACGCACAAGAGAATAAGTCTGCTCTCTTGCCTTATAACTGCCTTGTGTCCTCAAAACGTTCATCTAAGTGAAACTTATTCTTATCTACTGCGATTTCATCCATGTCATCACTGTCGACATCGGAGAATTTCCTTTCTCTAGTCACATTTTCACAATGAGATGCGCTTACCACTGCATTGGGAATCTTGCATGATATGACGTGATTAGAATGGAAACAATCCTATTTCAACCCCCATTGGCAAATTTCTATATGCAATGTGTGTGTGGTGTGAGGGGAACACGTGTGTGTGTGTGTGCGAGTGAGCACAAATTTGGAGTCGCCACCAATCATGGGAAATTGCAGTGTGATTGGGCACCTATGTCTAATGGATTTTATCTTACTTATACATATTAAAAATGGTCTTGAACCAGAGATGGGTTCGGGGGTTAGGTTATGCATGGGGAAGGTGTTAGGCACCCCACGACATCCGTTAAAAAAACGGTTACCTCCCTTCAAGTGTTCCTTTATGTTTGCTTACCATGGATGTTGGTTTAAATTAGATACAAATGTCCCAATTTCCATTGAACAATATACCAAGAATGGTATATGCAATTTGACTTCATTTGGTTTTGTTTAGACTCTTTGTTTCACTTTTCTTTATCTTTGTATTTTTTAAGGTTCCATGCAATTCAATAGTAGGATGCACTTGAAATCCTAACATTAAATGTTGGTACAAACAATTACGTTTTTGGTGCTATATTCGGGATCTCTTTATCCTTGATTTCCTAGAATAAAGTGATCCGTCAAATAGCGGGCTTTTGGATGATTAATTCTCTCTTTGGAGAATTTTTAGGCCATAATATTATGGGTATTATAACGTGTAGAATCCCTTATAATATGTCAACGGCAAGCCATATCGACACATAAAGGACTCATACCATGGTTTCCCAAGACTTAGGTCAAGCTATAGAACTTGGGATGGACCAATCTCGTTTGTAACGCCCATATTACCCTGTTTTCTCTTTTAAAGTTTTTCATGGTAAAATGTACATATTTTAACCACATTTATATCAAAGCGAATAAATATTCAAGTATGTGATCATGGCATGTTTGCGGCACTTTAATTACAAATAACAAATATGGGATGGATATGACATAATTACGATACTTAATCGAAAGGACAAGTATGGATGATTATGACATAATGGAAACAATCAAGATGACAAATGTAGAATGATTATGACGTAAAATGTAACACTTAATCGAATGACAAAGTATATGACATAATTAAAATACTTAATCAAAAATGACAAGTATGGAATAGAGATGGGATGACAATATGAGATGAGTTTAATGAAATGGTTAATACCTCATGGGATTGAAAATTAATGCTATTGAAAGGCTTATATAATTTTCAATACCACCCTAGGGTTTACATGAATAAAAGGAGGGAAAATGTAGAGAGGAGTTCAATACCTTATGGGATTATATGAAAGATTAGTGCTATTGAAAGATTTACCTAATCTTCTAAGACCAATTAGGATTTATGTGAACAAGCAAATATCCAAGATTAATCAAAGGGAAAAAATCAATTAAAAATGAGAGGAATCTCGAGGGTCCAATACCTTATGGGATTACATGGAGGTTAATACTATTGAAAGTCTTACATAAGCCTCCAAGACCAATTATGAATTTTATACCTAAATCAAAGGGAAAATGGGGTAATCACAATAAAGAGCACATAATAATGAAATTAAAACATGGGAGATTCTCAAGAGTCCAATACCTTATGGGATTACATGGAGATTAATGCTATTGAAAGTCTTATATAAACCTCTAAGACCAATTAGGATTTTCATACCCAAATTAGGGGAAATCAACAAAGGGAGGATAATAATGAAATTAAACCAAAGGAGATTCTCAAGGATCCAATTCCTTATGGGATTATATGAAGGTTAAAGCTATTGAAAGTCTTACCTCAACCTCCAAAACCAATTAGGTTTTATATTGAATCAAAGAGAAAGGGGGAGGGGATAAACATCATGAGTCATTTCTATTGTAGGATCCTCATATATTTACACAACCACATAGTTAATGTAAATGACATAATAGGAAAAAGTAAATAATTCACATAGTAAAACAATAAAGGCATAGTTAAAGATTTAAATAATGGGTTATTATGAGTCATTTCCCATTATAGGATCCTCACATATCATCTCCATTCACACAACCATATAGTTAATATAAATGACATAATAGGAAAAGCATATAATACATAGTGAAAGCTTTAAACACATAGTGAAAGCAATAAACACATAGTGAAAGCTATAAACACATAGTGAAAGCTATAAACAAATAATGAAAGCATTAGATAAATAAACTTATGGATCATTGTGAATCATTTCCCATTTTAGGATCATCACCAATCATTTCCACCAAAAAAATGAAGAATGGGTTTGGAGAATATGTGAATGAAGAGAGGGGAAGGATGAGAAGAGCTATGAGGGGTAAAGGGAGGGATTACCTAAGTAAAACCTCTTAAACTCTAATCAAAGACTAGCCTAAACTAAAAGAAAAACCCCTTTTCCCGAGTTTCTGCCCAAAAGACCTTTTTTTGCCTAAAATACTCGAGCCAAGCCTGTTGAAATGAGGAGGAGAGGGTCTGTATTTATAGCTAAGTCTCACACAGCATCATGCTGCGTGACACTTGGCATTCTTATCTACCAACTGTCCTCTCCAGCAGACTTCCTCTTTTGGCCCAAAAGTCTGTACAGTTTTTTACCTTCTTTTTCGGGGCAGCTTTTGGGGACCTTTTGATGTCCAAAATGGGTCATGAGTGGTATCGTTGGAAATTTTGAGAAGTCTACTTTCCAACGATATCAAGTTTGCGCAAATTGGAGCTCGGACGGAAAAGTTATGACTCCCAGAAGTAGGGGTGTCTGAGCAGTTTTTTTGCGTTTTTCCGGCGAAGATTTCGGCCAAACCGAAGATGTTGCCAACAAACCGAGAGTTGCACGTTGTAGCTGAACTTGTTCTCTTTCTTAAAGTTCCTGACTTACGGATCAACTCGCAGTGAGTTGGGAAGACTCTGTGCGTGAAGACGGTCTCCCGGGTGGAAAAACGTGTCGGATTTCTAGCACAATTTTCTTATTTTCGTCGATTTTCCCGCGCACAGTTGACGTAGCTCTCGATGTTGGTTTTTGATGATCTTGGTGTCCCTAGAAAGCTTACGATATCTTCTTAGGAGTGTCACAAATCTCACTCGAAGTTGAGCTTGGGCCTGTGAGATACAGCCTTGCGAACATAGGCCACCGGAGTGTTTTTCCCATGACGGAGAGCCATCTTCCGATCGAGATTCCAACCTGACCGGAGAAGCTTTTGACGATCCGAGAGTTGCATGTTGTAGTTGAACTTGTCCTCTTCCTTAAAGTTTTGAACTTGCAAGTCAACTTGTAACATACTGAGAAGACTTTGTGCACGAACGTTGCCTTGTAATTGGTCTGTTTTTTGTTAGTAACACTTAGCCAAATTTGGCTAAGTGTTGGGTTGATTTTTACGGTTTTGTCCATAATTCCCTCGTTTCTTGTCCGTTTTCGACCCGTAAAGTGTCAAATGGAAGCTCTTGATATGTTTTACTCAATGGTCAGAAAGTGGTTAATCAAATCTTGCTTTTGGGTTGGTCATGGTCTTGGTCAAACTTGGTCTGTTTTTTTTTTTTTTAATTGATGTGATATTGTCTATAATGTCCTCATGTAGTTATTTCACGAATTTTTTTTAATTGACCTAAAAAATAGGAGCTCATGACAACGAGAGTTTGAAATGAACTAAGTTTTTTCTTTCTTTCTTAGAGAATTCTGTAGTTTTTTTTTTTTAATCTTCGGAATGTGGTTTTTGCTTGGGACAAGGTCTATTTTATTAAATAAGAAATAATGTATTTTTATATGCAACAAGGTGGTAGTTTTGACTTGTTTTGCTGTGACTCTGAGTATTTCCATGCAACGTGCTTAATTACATGTCGTGAGAGAGGCCCATGAGTTGGTTGATTGTCATCATTACCACGTTAACTTCTAAACAAGGCTATCTCATTGATTATCAACAAAACAAGACCATCTCATTGACTTTCTGCTTTTGTGGGCCTACGAGGAAAAAAGAAGAGAGTTATGGGCCCATCTTCCCATTTATGCCCATTTCTGCGAATTCATCTTCATTTAGATGTTACCTATAAGGGCCATAACTCTTACGAAAAAAAGATGCTTTCCCATAACTAGAACTATTCATTCATTGTTAGGGAAAAAAAATAAAATAAAATTCAGCCCATCTAGCAAAGTACAAAGAACCATTGTTTTTTTTTGGGTTTATTCATGACAAGTAATATATTACAAAACCAGAGATCTAGATCTTACATTTAACATGGGTTGATTACAATAAAAAAATTATATGTATGTTCTAACTCATATTAGAGGAGTTTCTTCGTAGAGAGAAAAAAGGGTGATGTCTTCTAGTTTTACTTTTTTTTTTTGCTAGTTTTACTTGTTCTAAATATTCTTACATTATTTGAATGAGAAGGTATCATCTATAGAAATCATGATGGGTTTTGTTTCAATTTCAAATTGGTGAAAGAGTCCTCTCTTTACTCACCTGTTATCAAATGTTGATGACAAAATGAAGCAAACTTTGTCCCTTTGCAGGAAAGTGACAATTACAAAAACATGGTCCGGCAACACGTGGATTTGGAAACAATACAAACCAGGCTTCAAAAGGGAACCTATTCCTGTAGCTCCCTCTCATTCTACCGGGACCTCTTGCTCCTCTTCAACAATGCCATCATATTCTTTCCTAAATCCTCCCTTGAATCAACCACTGCCCGCCAACTTCGCCACCTCGTGTTAAACAAAATCAAGAATGAAATCCCAAAACCAAGCTCAAACTCAAACCTGAAAGAAGACTCACCTCCACCAACACCAAGTGCAATACCCGAACCTAAACCTGAACTAGAAAGAACCGATTCATTGCTTGCCAAACACAAATCATCCGCTCCTATAATAGTTTGCCGTAAACGAAGTTCCATTTCAGCTAAACCTTCCTCTACAGTCTTTGGTCAAAAAGACAAGCAAGTAAATGACGAAAAGAAATCAGCTGTTGATATAAAGCCACCCATTAAGCCCTCTTCCAACCATGCAGTGGAAGACAATAGCATGATGAAAACCAACGTAAAAGAGAAGCCTGTTGTAACTGGAGCTAGAAGCTTGAGAAGGAGTAACAAGAATTTGACAAACAATATTAGTGCTTCTAGCAAGAAACAAAGCACGAGTCCCAGCTCGAAAGCTGGTTTAGGTAACAAAGTAGAGAATCCCAAAACTGACAAGAAGAAAACTGAAGCATTGCCGTTGGAGAAAAAGCGAAGTGCTGCAGATTTCTTGAAAAGGATTAAGAGTGGTGGTGGTGGTGGTGGTGGTGGTGGTAGTAGTGGTGGTAAAGAGCAGGAAAGGAGGTTTAGTGGAAAGGAAGATAATAATAGGAAAGAGAGGGTATTAAGGCAAAGTAGTGATAAGAAACTTGTAAAGGAGGAGAGTAGTCCATCAAAGAGAAGTGTTGGAAGGCCACCAAAAAAATCAGCTGAGACAAGTGCAGTTTCAGTGAAGCGTGGGAAGAACAGTGGAGGAAAGGAAGTGGCAGCCTCAAAGCGGCCACGAAAGCGGGCCAGGAGGTGACTAAAATGGCTTCTGTGGTTGGTTTTGTATATTTTGTAACTCTAATTTAATGATTTACCACTAATTAGAAGTTGTAGATCTTCTGGTGCCTAGGAGCTTTAGCTCAAATGGTACCTTTTTCTTTTGTAAAAGCAAGATGGAGTGTAGGATAAGGTCATGAATTTAAGACCCACTAGTGTGTGTAACTTGGAAAAAAATGTAGACCTTCTGGTCCCTGTAAGATGTATCTTCTTCTTTTGCCTGTTAGTATGTACAATTTGTCCTTCACACGGAATGCATAAGTAGTGAGTATTGTTGTTTAGTTTGTGACTGAGTTTGTCCTATTCCAATGCTATAACTCTCAAAGTTTTGCCATTTTTGAGGATAAGAATTTATGAATCACCCATCATATTTGCTCCTAACAAAGCATGATGAAAAATGAGTTGCGTACTAGATCAGAAACATGGAGCTAAGAAAACATGGACTTGCTTCAATGCTATGTGGTTATGCCTGATGTTTGTGCAAAGTTGTCCCAATACCAAACGAAAAATTAGAAGAAAAGTCAAGTAATCTGATTGGATTATAACCGTAATCCGTAAGTCCGAAAGTATGATAAAAAGGCATCAAAAGCATTCTACATTTTACTTGAATTTGAGCATGATTGATTAAGCTTTAGCTCAGCTAGAACTTTCTGAAGTTCAACCAAACCTGAGCTTGAACATGGCCAAAGGGCC
>BKZX01024127.1:0-16106 GCA_014362285.1 Fagus crenata
AATGGTGAGGCTAATGAGAATGCTCTAAATAGGGATTAGTTAAGTGGTCCAAGAGTATTCAACACCTCTTGGATGAAAACAATTCCTTGGGGCCACACCCCATGGTGAAAAGACAGAGATTTATCCTGATCCGTGTAGGAAAACTTCCGAGGGTGTAGTGCACAGATCCTGTAGGATTAGTCGAGGTATGTGCAAGCTGGCTAGACACCCAAAGTTATCAAAAAAAAAAAAGTGGTCCAAGAGTATTAAACACCTCATTATTTAAAAAGTAAAAAGATAATAAAAAACCTAACAATGTAAGACCAAATACAAGATACCAACAACCAGAAAATCCTACACAACCTAAAAGAGAGGAAAAGACAAAAAGGAGTACCCCTAGTATTGATCCATCATGGCCCAAGGTGAAGAACTTACTTCTTGAGAATTATTCCTACCATAACCATATAATTATGATATTATTCCCTACTTCAATGTTTTGTACAGTTTATAAAAGAAATAGGACTACCGTTGATTACATCTCCATCAATAGAGTTGACTGACCCTTAAATTAAAATGGTAGGATAGTTGACTTATTGACCAAAGTTTTTATTTTTGGTAATATACTGTTCAAAATATAAATAATACTGTGGCATCATATAGGAACTTTTAGGCTTGAAAGAAAGACAAACGGTTTCACCTCTTCTAACTTCCAACTTGAGAGGGGTTGCTCACTTGCTAGTATTTATTAAATTTTGAAAAGGACATGTCATCTAACTTGGTAAAAGTTTATTTTTTTATTATCAATTTTTTTTTTTTTGCTAATTAAGTTGGTAAAGATGTTACCAATACATCGAATAGTAGCAATAGATCCTGGTTATGATAAAGAAATAACCTAATATATTTTGAATTGATATACTTTCAATAAAATTTTGCATTCATAATAGGCTTACTAAATTTCATGCTTGTTGTCAACTAATTACCGCAACCTTCTTTTTTTTGCTAGATTTGGGACAAACTATGAATAAAATATATAATACTAAGCTTTTGATTATTTTGTTGAGGATTGATCATAAGGGACTTTAAATTTTGGGACTAAGGTTTGGTGGTGCTTGTTGTTGTATACTTTCAATAAAATTTTGCTTCACAAATAATTATTATAAAATGGTGTTGTTTTCACATAGAAAGTAAAAAAAAAAAAAAAAGTTAGAACAATCCAAATCATTGTTAATTAGAATGTATTACAAGATATTAATTTGACAATGTTTAAAGAATGGTTTTCTTGATTCTTGCATATATATCATAATCCATTCAAATCAGAAAGTGGGCCATGGGCTACAACATGCAAGCATGCCCAATTTTTAGAAAATATACAACTTATTAGTATCAGTAGCATCAATTAAATAGGTAAAAATTTATCAAAAAAAATAAATAAATAAGTAAAAGTACTTTATCAAAAAAAAATTAAATAGGTAAAAGTAGGCAGTGGTTGTTTGTTCCACTAGCCAATATATATAGTGAACAAAACAAAAACAAAAAATGGGAACTGGTCAATAGTCAACAACTGAACCCAACTCCAGAAGAATTATGCCATCAGTCTATCACTTAACTTGAATCCGTCTCTAGTCTAGTTACTACTGTAAAACTATTGCATAAGAGGTGTTACTAATTAAAGCCCTGATATTTGTTTAATAAATAAACCTTGAAGTATTCTATTACAAAATCTCAATGCTAAGTAGTATTATGATACTTTGTCCCACATAGAGGCCGGCCAAACAGTTACTAGAAAGATTTCCTGTCACTGGCTATTACTACTCTGGCAATGCTTGAAAAAATAATGATATGATGGTGGTATTGATCTTGAAAATAAGGTGTGAAGATGAAACATCAAATGGTAAAAAGTTGATGTTAGAATTTTGGAAGCACTTTTCGCTGGAAAGGGAATTATGTACATACCTGATTTATTCGAAGGAGGTGGTGAGGGACATGGTTTGGGCCCATGAGTTTGATCTGAGCAGTAGCAAGTAGATTGATTCGTATTGACATCATAACCACAAACTCCCTTGGATTGAATACAGTCACTACAAGACTTATCCTCTATCCAATTCACCACAAATCCCTCTTTAATGGCTTCTTCCATTTTGTACAAATTCCCAGTATACAATTGAATTTCCCCTTGAAGAACCGGAAAGACAACACTTACCTTACATTTATCAGGACCATGAGCTCCCGGTAGCATATAGCCACTCCCAATTCCATTGCAATTGAACAACCCGGGCATGACCGAAGGACAACCATAGACAAGCGTAATATCCCCGTACCCAGGGCTGTAAACAAAAAGATTGGAATCAAGGGTGGTATTCACGTGGTTTAGTGAACAAACTCCACCCCAGGAGTCATTCCTCGCAATTTTGAGGCTATTGGTGGTGGTGTTGACACCCAAAACGAGGTATTTTACGTTGTTAATATCTATGAAAGTGGTGTTATGCTCACAACTGAGATATAAAGATGGATTTCCACAACCAGACACTCGGCCATCTCCCCAGAATGGATAACCGATGTCAGTGATGTACCCGCAGCTGTACTGATTTTTACAACTTGAATACGAATCATAGCATAAGAACATTGGAATCTGGACCAAAACCAAGATTGTGATGAAGAAGAGAACAAGAGAGGGAGAGGGAAAGAAAACCTGGGAATTCATTTCTGATGAAGAAGAAGTACAGATATGAATGAAATGAAAGATTAGGTGAGCTTTTTTAATTTGGTCGTTTGAAGGAAAAAAAATGAGTCACATCACTTCATGGGAAAATATCTGTTGGAAGACTTCGAACTTTGAATGTATGATGGTTGACTTGAAAATAGTCTTTGATTTCCTGAATGTATGACCTCTTGCTTCTGTGGGATACATAACATAGCTATTTTGTGACAAAAGATTAACCCTTTCCCCACAAGCATAGACAAATTGTATTTTCATTTCATGGCCCATAATGTATGATATAAATTGCTATGAGTAAGACAGAGATTGAATCTCAGATATCAACCTCAAGGAGAGGAAACAATATGCCATCAGATTATTAGACCATCGGCTTAACGTATGATAAATTAGTCATTGGGGATAATATTGAACAGACTTTAAACCTTTCACTATAAGCGATGACAGACTGCCTTTCAATTTAATTTCATCCAATAATGTCCGTTAATCCAAGTCCACCTACCTAATCATTGACTATTCACTCATTATTCTACTTGCCCATTGTGATAGGACCGACACCACACCATATATAAAATAATGACTTTTTCTTATACTTGAAATGTGAAGTGGACGACGAAGAAAAATGCTCAAGTGATTAAGGAAACGTATACCAGAAGAAACCTACGGTGAAAGTTGTGAGAGTCAGATGATGTGACCTTTTACTTACCCAGCTTTGCGTTTTGGACGGAGCAATTGAACCTCATTCCTATTGGCCTTCTCTTTGAGCTCTAAAAATCTCTTCAACACGATGTGTCTAATATAGGGTCACATCAAATACAATTAGCACCGGATGGAACGGAAGGGAATCGCAAGCCAACAAATTCTCAGATTTTCTAGCTTGCCACCCCAACACATGTCCAGTGTTGACAACAATGTTAAGCTTGGGTTAGCATCGGCTACTCTTAAGCAGTAAACTTGACCTCCCCTAATCAATTAAGACAATTACACTTTTCTACCTTAAACTTTCACTCTATTACAACATTTCCTCAAATTATCAATTTGTTCGATTTATATCCCAAATTGAAAAAATTATATCAATGTGTTCTTTGCTGGTTAAATTGAGCATTAAATAAGAAAGAAATTGAGTGTAATTACAAAAGCAAAAAAATTAAATCCCAAATTGAAAAAATTATATCAATGTGTTCTTTGCTGATTAAATTGAACATTAAATAAGAAAGAAATTGAGTGTAATTACAAAAGTGAAAAAATTGAGTGTAATTACACAAAATTAATGTGTATGGTTTGCAGCCTACATTAACAACGGAAAACCGTTAAGTGTCTACATATTTATCATCTATTATTAAGTGTAATTATACAGTAGACTAAATCATAGATTAACCATATGTTTACTTTACTAAAACTACAAATAATGTTACTGCAAATAAGATTAGAATTACTTTGTTTAGACTACAAGTAGGTCCTAATTTAATGAACTTAGGCCTTAACTAGGATGGAGTTTTGATATCTTTAGCCTGTCCATTCAAACTGAAGCTGGAAGCTTGATGACACTTTAAGTTTCGAATGCAAGTTCCTTAAGTAAAATATGGCCAAGCTTGACTCGACAAGGTGTGTAGAAGATCGTGCTCAATGTGGAATGAAATGCATGATACAGAGGCCGACAACAATAGGCATCAATGTGAGTTTGATAGAATTTTTTTTTTTAATCTAAGTTGACATGCCATGTCACGATTTTTTAATATTAAAAAAAAAAAAAAAAAACTGTTAGCCACGTCAGTCTTTTTTATCCAACACTTAATAGAAAAGACCATTTTGACACAATGTTGAAAGGTTGAGGACCATTTGACACAGTTGAAAAGTTAGAGACCAATTTAAAACAAGGCCCAAAGGTTGGGGACCAAATACGCAATTAACCCTAGAAATAAACTAAACATGAAAATCTTATATTCTTGAGATTCCTATTCAAAAAAATTTGAACATAGCTACATTTTTTCTATCATCCAGATTTCCAAACATCACATTACGGAAAGCTAAATGTCATAGGTAGTGCTGATTCCTCAATCCAACCACAACACTTTATAATCTGACACTAATTTAATAACTTAAGCAATCATAAAGACACAACTATTTTCATAATATTTTCACTTTGTGATCGGAACAACTTCTCCTTTTTTCTTCCTTTTTTTTTTTTTTTAACAAATGGAAGTGTTGGGATTTGAATCTTGTTCTCCATAATGAGTGATCGGGATAATTAATTATGAATATAATTTGTGTTTTTTTTTTTTTTTGGCTACAAGTGAATATAATTTGTGTTACTATAATTATTTGTAATAAAAAACATGAAGAGAGTAGACATTGTTCAACATCTCAATGCATGAATATCAAGGAATTTCAAATTGGGAAAATAGGACGACGCGTGACGTAACGGAATTTCCTCGAATATTCCTCCCGTGGTATCAATTGACCACTTGCTTAACATGAATCAATCAGTGCCAGTGGGGCAGTCCATTGAAAGAAAATTCAATATAGTACTCCTACTTAGCTGATATTTTGAATTTTGCTGGATCCAATTGGAACCGAGGAATTCACAAATATCAAAGAATGACATATACATATACTCTTTATGTTAGAATATTTAAATGTGAGAGGTATTAGAGTGATCATTATTGATATAAAATTACAGGGCTAGTCCCCGGCCCCATTAGCTTAAATCTCTCAACGAGAAATTATTCAGTCCATCGGGTAAACCACGTCACCCGTCCACCATTCCAATAATTAAATGATACGTGTGATAATTAATACAGTTAGCTTTTAACCATTGGTCATTTTAAAAGTATGGGTTTAATGCTGATTGTATTAATTACTAATGGTTAAAAGCTGACTGTATTAGTTATCACACGTGTTATTTAATTATTGAAATGGTGGACGAGTGACGTGGTTTACCCGATGGACTGAATAATTTCTCCCTCTAAACGTCTAAAGTCAAAGTTTGATCTAAAATTTTCCAAAGTGTCAACATTTACACTTCACTCTCCCAAACCTAACCCCAAAATTTCTCCCCTAAAAATTTAATTATCTATATTCCCAATGAATTGTATATATTTTCTTGTGTTAATTACTGGTTTATCTTACCAAAAATTAATTACCAATTATGGCATATGCATACATAACAAAACATAAAGTAATGGTGTTTTGGTTTCCATTGTGAAAATAAATTGAGGATGCGCATCAATTATTGAAAACTGGGATACGTACCTGGTTTAGCTTGTGAGTTATAGCACGTTGGTCGGTTCAACTTCAGGTCATATCCACAGTCTACCTTGGATCCCATACACTCACTACATGCTGCAGTATCCACCTTCCATTTCACCTCAAATTGTCCAATGACTTGATCCAATATATGTACTACCGACTGATAACTGGAAAGAACTGGAATAACCACGCTAACAATACAGTTACCAGGCCCATGAGCTCCCAATTTCAAGTTTAAATTCATGCGGCAATAAATGAATGGTAACATAGGTAAAGTACAGCCGTAGGCTATTGTAAGATTCTGGTAACCAAGGCCAAAATCAAAAAGTGTGGGATCAAGGGTGGTATTCACGAACTTCGGTGAACAAATCCCATCTAAGTAGTCCTTTCTTCTAATCTTGAGTATTTGAGTACTAGGATTGACATCTAACACGAGGTACGTCACGTTCTTAATCTCTATGGTCGCAACACTTTGGTCACAATTGAGCTTTAATCCAGGATACCCACAACCATTTGGTCGGTTCTCTCCCCAAAAAGGAAAACCAACGTTGTTGATTATTCCGCAGTTGAACATTTTGCCACAGCTTGGGTACAAATCTTCATCGCATAAAGATAGAGGAATCTTAATGAAAATAAATAATATGAAAATTAAAGAAACATATAAAGGAGATGATGAGAGAAGCCATGAAATCATTTCCTGAAAGAAAGAAAAGAAGGGTAGGTAGTGAACAGTGATGATGGGTAATCCTTTGTACTAAGGAAAATACAGGAAACAAAGGAAATTGTGAGAGGAAGATAAGCTTTAGCTTTAGGAAAGAGATACAAGGAAGGAGAAGGACCATTGGATGTTTAGTTGACTTAATTAGAACTTCATTAAGACTCCCAACTCCCAAGTCCCAACTAATTTTTGTGTTGTACGTGTGAATGGGATAACCAATGGGGATATTTTTCTAATGTGTGACTTTACAAATCAGACCCTACCAAATTCTACTCTATTATTGTTCAGCAGACTACTGCATTCATGCAAATCCGTTGCGATTTGTTTAGTTTCCAAAAGCGTAATCAAAACAAACAGGGAAATGATTCTTTCACACCGTGTGTGAAATGGTGACTTTCACACCACCACTAAAGACAAGGATGTTATTCCCGATTTGTTATTCCAATTTCCATTATCTTTATAACCAAACACCTATTTTTCCTCATTTTTTCTGAAACTTTCTTTCTCCTCCTGAATACTCTGCTCTGCTCTCTCTTCCCTAATTTTCTACTCCTCCTCTCCCCGATCTGTCCTCATGAAGCCATGGATCTCTCACCCCCGAAGGTTTTTCCGCTATTGAAGTTTTAAGTTTAAAAGAGTTGGAATTTGAAAATGTTGATTTGAGATCTGATTTAGGTTTAAAGATTTGGGTTTTATTTAGGTTTGGGAATAACAAAGTTTTGATGTTTGAAGTTTGGGTTTGATTATATTTGTTAGGGTTTGGATGATTTTGTTAGGGTTTGGAAATAATAAAAGTTGAAGGTTTTGTTGGGTTTAATATTTTTTTGAGGGTTTGGTTGACTTTGGTTGAAATTAGAAATAATAAAATTGAAGTGATTTTGGTTGGTTGAGATAAAAAATAATAAAATTGTTACAAAGATGTCAAGAAACATGTTTAATAGATGCCAAGAAACATGACCAATTCGTATGAACATGTTTAAATGTTCATACAATTTTTGGAAAATATGGACAAAAATATGAAATTATTGACAAAAACATGAAATTATGGACAAAAACATGAAATACACTTTCTGGATTCACTTGAATGTTCATGAATATTCATAAGTAAACTCGAAATGTTTGTCTATAATTTCATGTTTTTGTCCATAATTTCATGTTTTTGTCCATATTTTCCAGAAATTATATGAACATTTCTGGGTTACTTAAATGTTCATAAGTAGACTCGAAATTTTTGTCCACAATTTCATGTTTTTGTCCATAATTTCATGTTTTTGTCTACATTTTCTAGAAAATTGTATGAACATTTCTGGGTTCACTTAAATGTTCATAAGTAGACTCGAAATTTTTGTCCACAATTTCATGTTTTTGTCTATAATTTCATGTTTTTGTCCACATTTTCCAGAAAATTATACGAACATTTCTAGGTTCACTTAAATGTTCATAAGTAAACTTGAAATTTTTGTCCACATTTTCCAGAAAATTGTATGAACATTTCTGGGTTCACTTAAATGTTCATAAGTAGATTCGAAATTTTTGTCCATAATTTCATGTTTTTGTCCATATTTTCCAGAAAATTGTATAAACATTCGAGTCTACGCATGAACATTTAAGTGAACCCAGAAAGTGTTTTTTGGAAATTTGGTCTCAAAACTTGTTTTTGAATGGGTCTTGAAGATGTTTTGGACTTTAAAACACAAATTCGCCTCATGGAAACCTGGAATCGCGTTAGCTCCTTCGCTAATGCATAAAAGAATTATGATGGAATCACTGCCTTAATTCAGTGGCCTGGATTATTGAATTTTAAAATTGAGTATACCCAAAATATGTAGACAATTTTATTCAGGTGTGGACAATATTGTCCACACCTTCTAAATATTTGTTTGAACATATTGAGTTTCACCACAATTTGGAGAATATTTTTAGACATTCTTTTTTTTATATTTTTCATAATAAGTAATATGAAGATTTCAATGGCAATAAGTTGTTCTAGGTAACATAATGGGTTACTCATGGATAACCTTAAATATATGCAAATATTGCCAACCAATTTTACCATTTAATTTATTTACTTCATTTACAAAATCATAAGATATTGTTTCTGTTGATTACCTTTAATACAATTTCAAATATAGAAAAAATAGAGTAACCAAAAAATCAAATACAAAAAGAAGAAACGTTTAGCAGAATACAAAGAGAACAAACATCTAGCAAAACGTAAAACTCTATTTTGGTAAAGAACTAGGCAGTTTTGGGCAACAAGCACGGCACATTTGATAGCTTTAGGCATGACAAATTTAGCTTTTGACAGCTTTGGGCAGCAAACATTTGTAATATAATTCAAGCAAAATTTTTTGTCGAATTCTTTGACAATCAGCCTACAAAACATAAAACACATTCATAAAATATTCGTTAGTCAATTGTTTTCACTTAAAATAAATGCATCATCAAATGATTGCATATTAACATTTCCTTCTTGCTTTTGAAAGCAAAATTGAATTAAGTTGAACTAAGTACTCCTAAGGAAGAGTTTAGGAGCTAATAGGACTGAAGCAATATTGTTCAGTAAAATAAAATAAAAACCGATGTCGTTTAAGGTTGAGAAACCAAAGGGCAAATTCATCCACGTTCGTCACCACCTCTGCAATTTGCGAATTGAACTGAACTAAGTTGACTCGGCCGACTCAAAATGGACACGCACTCCTCGCACCTCACCGCACCGAACCATTCCCGAAGCTCTCAGTCCCCATCTCCTTCTCATTCCTCCGCCACCTCCTCCATCCACAAGCACAAGCTCGCGTCTGACGACCACACTCCCCCTTTCCCTCCTTCCCTCTCCGTTGACACTCGTAACGGCGCTTTGACCTCCAACGACGACCTCGAGAGCATCTCCGCCAAAGGTGGCGGCGCAGACTCCGAATCGGATGAAGACTCCGAAGATGAAGCAGCCGCTGAAGACTCCGACGAAGACGACTCCTCCGCCATGCGAACCTTCACCGCTGCTCGCCTGGATGTATGTGATCGTGTGGCAAAAAGAAATGTGGGGATGAAGGAGAAGAGGGAGAAGAGGGAGAGAGATTCGGAGCCACCAACTTCAAGTCAAACTCTTTCCCCACACGTTATCAATGGGAGTGGAAATAATTAGAGGGAAACCTTGGGCAGTCCACCACATAGCACAGAGCTCTCCTCACGCGTTATCAATTCTCTAATGTGTCAACCATTCAAACCAATGGATTAAATCCAACGGTTGTCGTGCAATCCATGGAGGATAGGAGGAGTGGTTTGAGCAGTAAGTGATGATGGATTTTTGATTAAAAAAGGTTAAAAGTATGTATGTGATAGAGTAAAGTAGCTGTGTGATAAATGTGATGGGACAAGGGAGACAGTTTTTTTTATTATATAATTCTTTCTTTTCTTTTCTCTTTTTACTTACTTTTCACCCAAATTTGATTGGCGGGAGAAATAAATATTTGCCCGCCAGTCTCATTTGTTTGTCTGCCACCTTATATTTCTCTAAATTTTTTTATTTTTAATTATTTCTTTTCTTTTGATATTTACTTGCTTTGAGAAGCGTAGACCACCAAAATAGGAACTAGAGAGTCTAATTTTCCCAAAAGAATTAGCTATCAGTGTAATTTATCTTGTAAATTTTTAGTTTAGTTTTTATTCCTATTGAAAAAAATAAAAATAAAAACAAATAGTGTCTGCATTAAGGCAATTTTAATCGAAAGAACTAAATAAAAAAATTTAAAAATAAATAAAAATATTGGAAATGGAAATATCCATTGGTCAATGGCTTATCAAATGTGATATAAGTATCATTATATGTGATGGTAGTACTATCTAATGTGATATTGATATTATTTGTTTATATATATATATATATATATATATGAAATTTAAATAATAAATAAAATTTAGGATACCAAACAATGTGATGATAGCCTAGTAGGTACCATCATATGTGAGGTAGGTACCATCAATGTGAGATTTTATCTATTAGAGGTACAATACCCACATAAATATTATAGAATTATATATATATATATATATATATTAGACATTAAAATTCAAAATTGATGCCAAAATTCTTCCAAATATTTGTGAGGTCGGCAAATTCTCCATATTATGAGGTTGACTAATTCTCCATAAAATTTGTAATTTAAAAAAAAATAAAAAAAAAAAAAAAAAAAAAAAATGGCTAAAATTAAGGCAATTTTAATTGAAAAAACTAAATAGAAAATATTTAAAAAATAAATACAAATATTGAGGATGGTTGTAAACTTTTAAGAGCAATAGTACTTAAAATAATAAGAGACATAATATATATATATATATATATATTTAGTAAACTAGGTATCTTATGTATACTTAAAGTTTATAAAGAATGTATGTTTGTATGTGTGAATTTGGATGATGGAAGGGGTAACTGTTCGAGATGTAGCATTTTGACTCACCATATATGTTTTTAAACAAATGCTAAAAGTGAAAGCCTGAGATAGTTGATCACCACATCACGTACAAGTGATCCACAAGGGGAAGTGGATGGCTAGGATGGTTCCAATCAACACACGAACCATGCCTTTTATCACATCATAATGTAGGGGATGATTTGATTAGGGTTGTAAACAAAGATATTTGTTTTTAACAAACATCACAATCTCAATTTTGAACTTTTAGTACTCGGCTCAGCTCGATATGTTTTCAACCATTGGCATAAATGTATGAGCTAGTTGATCCAAATATCGTAAGCACAATTTTTAAAATAATATCTACCTTCACATGAATGATCTTTTTTTTTATACAACAACTTGTTCTTTCTCTCTACCTTCACATGAACGATCTTTTTTTTATACAACAACTTGTTCTCTCTCTCTCTCTCTCAATATGCTATATCTCTACTATAAATGTTTGGGGTCGACTATAGATCCTTAGTCCCAAAAATGTTTGGAGTTAAGTCAACTATGGATCCTTATTCCAATTTTTTTGAGTTGTGGGACATATTTTAGATAGTGAGATGAAATGAGAATTGTGTGGAGCCTTTTTTTAAAGAGTAATGAGACAGTGAGAGTGAGATGAAATAAAATCTCATTTGAGAGAATGAGAGAGAGAGATGAGAGACAGAGGGAACATGTCGGGGCCTACCACTTTATATATATTTTTTGCTAAATCCTATTACTTTATATATTTGCACTTTTATTCTCTTACACCACAATTTTAATAATTTCTTCACATCACTACTGTATTCAGGGACGTAATCAGGATTTTAATTGACGGGAGGTTGAAAGAAAAATCAAT
The DNA here is from genome assembly GCA_014362285.1 of Fagus crenata. NCBI lineage: Eukaryota > Viridiplantae > Streptophyta > Magnoliopsida > Fagales > Fagaceae > Fagus > Fagus crenata. The sequence goes on from BKZX01024127.1 coordinate 11,955, forward strand.
TATTATTATCATTTTTTTTAATGAAAATTCAAAGTAATATCCATTATGTATCACAAAGCAATTATCTAATTAAATGAAAGTCGATGTTTTTAAAATTATTGAAATTATCTATGATTGATTTTGTATTAAATGTCGCAACAAATGAAAGTAATGTTTATTATCTTATTATATGTACAATAATATTCTTAAAAAAAAAAAATCTAACTATTATTGCTATTGCTAAGTAAAAAAAAAAAAAATGAAAAACCCAAAGCCAAAAAAAAAAAAAAAAAAACTTAAGTTTTAAGCTATTAAGTTTAAAAATAATGATTCCTACAAAGGTTGTCAATACTCATACTAGAGGTCATTTCTATATTATTAGAGAAACGAAATATCTCCATACTGGTCAATACTAATGTACCGTTTCGGGATTAATACTATTTTTAATACATATATATTAGCTAAACATTAAAGTTACGAACATAAAACGTTCACAACAATGTTAAGGTGTTAAATCGTGAATGGTAAATAATAAATTGATGTAATTGATGGATCTAAATGAGAATTAATAAAAACCTACCAACTCAATATTGATATGAAATTGTTGTGAAAATATTGTGTCTATAGCATTGTTGTGTAAATACTTGTTGGCCCAATTAATACCCATATCTCCACTTAGAAAGTCAAATCCGTAGCACACCTGCCAAAAAATTTTTTTTTTTTCCTATTCTTTAACTCTCTTTAATTCTCCTCCACTCATTTTCTTATTCTTTTATCATTGTTAATATCTTTTTTTTTTTTTTTTTTTTTCTTCTTATTTCTTTATCTTATCTTCTTAGTCCTACTTCTTTCTTCTTCTTCTTTTCTTTTTTTTCCTTTCCTCCTTCTCCTGCACTACGATTTCTGCATTTCAAACAACAATTTCTTCCCATCTTCATTCTCTCATTTTTTTCTCCTCTCTTTTCTCTTTAGACTCTTACTGATTGTGTTCACCTTATTCCAAATCTATGGAAATTTAATTACATAAACAATGTCAGGAATGTTTGAAGATTTGGACTCTTAATTAGAAACTGTGAACAATTCTTGAAAATTGGACTGAACATTTAAGTTTGCCCAGAAAATGTGGACAATAATGTCCAGTATTTTCTGGAAATTTGTTGAACAGTTTAACTTTTACCCAGAAAATGTGAAGAACCTGCGGACAATAATGTCTACAATTAACACATTCATCACCAAACAACAACCCATACTCTTTAACCTGTGAATGGTGGTCTGTACCCCAAAACATGGAATCCAAAACTCAACTCCGATTTTTTTTATAAATGGTAGCAAGGCTTTTTGAAGCTAATGGTAGTATGTGTTTTCTGGTTCAAAGAATGGTGGTAGATGAGAATAAAGCAGCAAAGCTTAAAAAATCCAACCTTAGAAGGGGGGTTCTTCTCGGCTTTCTTGTGCTTTCTTTTTGCCTTTGTAGCTTGCTGTTTCTAATAGTTTTAGTGGCCATGGCGTGATGAAAAAGAAGACCAGCCAGACGGAGGGAAAAAAAAAGAAGAAAAAGAAACAGTAATCCCCTCCTTCTCATGTGTTTTTCTTTTCTTTTTTTGCAATGTTTGGTAACAAAAATAAGACTATTCTTCATTAAACTTGCTGATTTTACACTTGTGGGACCCGCGGGACCCATCTCTGATGTGGCCCAATCACTTAATGCCACATCCATGATGTGAAAACACTGTTTCACACCATGGTGTGAAAGTAGCATAGTCCAAACAAATACTAGTAATTATAAAGGAACCTAAAAAAAAAAAAAAAAAACAAATAAGAATATAATAAGTTGACTATTTTTATATTAGGAGTTTAGTAATAAGAAAGTTGGTCCGGCAAAAATTCCAGGTCTATTAGAGCATCTTAGGATTATTTTCTCATCCACGTGGAAAGAGTTCTTTACTCTTACAAATACCAATCATTTATCTTATTTTTTTGTGTTTATTTTATATTCTTCCAATTACAACTTGCAACATGTTTGATTTTTATTATTATTTATTTTAGAGAAAATTACATTTTAAACCCTATAATTTAGTAGCTGTAACAAACTAAACCATACAATTTCAAAAGTAACAAATTAAATCCTATAGTTTCAAAAGTAACAAACTAAATTATGATATTTCAAAAAGTAACAAATTAAACCTTTTATTTTACTTATATGAGTTGAGGTTTAAGTTGTTACTTTTTGAAACTTTGAGATTTAACTTGTTACTTTTGAAACCTAAAGGTTTAATTTTTTTAATTTTCGAAACTTCAGGGTTCAATTTGTTACTTTGTAAACTATAAGATTTAATTTGTTAACACCCCTAAACTATAGGGTTTAAAATATAATTTTTCCTATTTTTTATTTCATTTTAAACTTTAGTTATTTTATATGGAAAGTGAAAAAAATAGGTTGTTAATTGTGATTGGTGAAGGATAAAGTGGAACACAAAAAGTAGAATAGAAGATTTTTATTCTTACTTTTATCTAATAACTTTTTCAAATTCACTCCAATAAATCCAATATCCCTTCTCTAGTCCTAGTTAAATATTATTTATTGAGGTTCACAAAACTCAAACCCCACAATTATTAGGGCACGTTTGATATACTGTAATAGGTCCTGTAATGTAATAGCTATTCCTAATGAATAACTATTCAGTTGTTTGGTTACGCTTTCATTTCAGGGAATAGTTATTCCTTAAGAATGGCTATTCTTCAAAATGAGGAATAGTTATTCCTTACAAAAATGAGCGTAATAGCTATTCTTTAAATCACGTAATAGCTAAAAAAAATAAAAAATTCAAAAAACCATATATATATATATATATATTATAACAATCAAAACCCAAGTCTTCAGTTTAAAATAAAATATTTGCTCTCTCTCTCTCTCTCTCTCTCTCTCTCTCTCTCTATATATATATATATATATATGTATATATACTCAAGTCTCCATTTAAAAAAAATAAATAAAAAATTGCCCCCCTCTTTCTCTCTGTACACACAAGTCTTCATTTATTTTTTTAAAAAAAAATCACCTCACACACACACACATATATAACATTCAAAATTCAAGTCTCCAAAATGTTTTCACGCACACACATATATATATAACATTCAAAATCTAAGTCTGCAAAATGTTTTCACACACATATATATATATATATATATATAAAATTCAAAAACCAAGTCTCCAAAATATTTTAAAATTAGTAATACTCATATAATAAGTAATACTCGTATATTAATCATGCTGTAGTAAAATAAAAAATACATATTCAGGGTTCTATTCATGTGTTGTCACCAAACAAATGAATAGTAATAGTTATTACATTACAGCTTTTTTTTTTTTTTTTTTTTTAATACTGATTTCTATTATAGTGTAATAACTACTATAGCGTACCAAACATGTCCTTAGAGTTCAATCCGACTTTGAGGATTTCTATACAACCTCAAAAAAATAACTACTTGCAAAATTACATAGCCAAAAGCTTTCCAAATTTTCCACCAAATGTAAAAGCTTCAGGCAAAAAAAAAAAAAAAAAACGAGAACCCAATTCACTAGTGAGGACCCTAAGAAATTCCAAGCTTTCTAAAAACACCCAGATGAATTTACAGGAAATTCGACCAAAAACAAAGAGCTTTCCTTGTATCTTTGTGACAGCCAAAAAAAGAGACTGAAATGCTTATCTAGCACCGACCCATTATAAAACTAGAGACCAGAGATTGGGAAAACAAATGAACTTGTTGGGTGAGTTGATTTGTAGGAGTGATGGAGGTGAGAGAGAGGTTGAGTTTCAAAGGAGAGAGAGAAAGAGAAATGGATTGGGAGGGATAAAATAATATATTTGGCAGTAAATAATTTTTTTTATTAAGATAGAGAGCTACCGTGGCTCTCTTAGAGTAAAAAGTAATCGTAGTATTTAAGATATTTTTAAGAGCTCCAAGCTAATATGTTGGAGCTTTTTTTTTTGGGTGTGGGGATGGGGGGCGGGGTTTGCAGTATGTATTGTTCTGCCCGAGATGCCTTTAATGGTGGAGTCATTTGTTTTTCAATGAACAAAGTTAAATATATCTATAATTTTTAAATCTATAAAATATATGTATAATTTATTCCTAAAACATATCTTTAACATGATTTTTTGTTATTAT
>BKZX01024129.1:0-13908 GCA_014362285.1 Fagus crenata
ACTAGTATGAAAAAGAAACAAGTACCTTGTTAACAGGACAGAGATTATGCCAGAGGGCTTCCGTAGGAGACGAGAGGCTAAAACCCTAACGTTGTATGTTTAGCTTTATAGGTGCAAGTTTGCTAGGGTTTGAAACTTAGAATTTCGTTTATAACAAATTTTCCAAAAACGACCTTGTAATTTTGTCTACATGACAAATATGTCCTTGTTAATTTACAATTAATATAAATAAAATTAATTCTATCTTTTTCGTTAAAAAAAAGACTGGATTTTATTTTTTCTAATATTTTTGTTTTATTTATTTATTTTTATATTTTTGAATTTTGAATTTGATTTTATCCTATTTACTTTTGTAACTATCTTGATAATGTTTTTCTTATCCTGTGGGTTTAGCTAAAGCAGTTTCTCAGCAGTCACATCCACTATTGATAGTAGAACCAGAAGTTGACGAAGACGACAATGATTTGATACGTTTCGTTGACTTCCCAAAGAATACATATGTGAGGACCAATAATAAGTTACCTAAAGAGGTTAATGATGCAATATGCATTGGTTCATCTCATGGGTGGCTGGCTTATTTCTCGCGTCGTGACTGCTCAATTTTCCTTTGGAATCCCTTCATCACCTCGCCTGATCCTTCCTCATTAATCTCGCTTCCTACCATTGATACACTCCCCCATGTAACGGTTGTACCTCTTGGTGAGTCTGGTCATTGTGATGGTGCGTATTGCAGTTCCACCACCTCCAATATATCACGTAGTGCGTAAGAAGATGAATTTTCTCCTGATTTTAACTTTAAAGTAGAATATAAAGGAGTTGTAGGCTTAAAAGGCCGAGGTGACTATATCATTTCACCAAATGAGTTGAGTATATATTTCATGAGAAAGATTGTTTTGTCATCGGCTCCAACAAGTGATGATTGTGTTGTGGTGGCCTTGCCACATAGGCAACATAATCCTAGTATTGCTTTTTGTAAACCTGGGGACAAGTTGTGGACTTTTGTAGAGCCAATTAAGGAATTTTCTCGCATTGAAGATGTCATACACTTCAAGGACAATTTGTTCTACACTGTGCGTTATGGTGGAACTACTATAGTGGCTTATGATCTTGCTGATCTTTCTTCTCCAAAGAGTTACTTTCTTAAAGCATCCTTCAATTTTAAACCCCCATGCTTAGCTAGTCACGGCACTAGGAGTTGGTCAGTAGTAGCTAAGCATTATCTGGTGTAATCATTAGGAAATCTTCTATGGGTTCGTAGGCTTATTTCTTCTCATGTGGATCAGGGGTGGTCCTGGGTAAGGGCGAGGTGGGCGACCGCCCTAAGCCTCACCTCAAAATTCGACCTCATCCCAAATTTTTTTAAAACCCTTATTAAAAGGCCTCAATATATTTATATATACAAAAATTAAAAAGGTCCATATATTTAAAACAAACATTTAAATTAAGACTAATAATAATTTATTTCTCTAACCCAAATATGTATGATAATAATTTTTGGTATTTATTTGATGTGAAGAAGCTAACTTCACTAAATTATGATAATTTGAAAAAGTATTATGTTAATCTTGAAGGTTATTTTAAAACTTGATATTTTTTTTTATCTTGATAGTATTGATTTATTTTCAGACTTAAAAGTCTTACAAGAGATTTTATCAAAAGAAAAAAAGACAGTGACAAATATACATAATTTTATCAAGGAATTAAATTGTTCCAAATGTATTTATTGCATATAGAATATTATTGACTATACTTGTCACAGTCGCATTCGTTGAAACAAGTTTTTCAAAGTTAAAATTATAAAAATCTTACTTACGATCAACTATATCACAAGAAAGATTAAATAGATTAGCCATATTATTTATTAAACAAGATTTGTTAGAAAATATTGAATATAAAAGTTTAATTAGTAATTTTGTAACAAAAACCGTATATAGAGTAATTTTTCAATGATTTTTTTTTTAAAGATAAGATGCCTAATTTTTTTGCACCGTCGCCGGTCTCATAATTCCTAAGGCCGGCCCTGATATGGATGACATGGCAAATATGGTATATGATGAATTGATGAGGAAGTTGAGTTCCCATACAGGACAACCGTGTTTGATGTTTATGGACTTGATTTTGCTCGAAATACATGGGAATATACTGAATGCATAGGTGACCAAGTTCTATTTCTTGGTACTAACCAATCTCTCTCTCAGCTCGAGATTGCCCGGGTTTCAAAGCGAACAATATATACTTCACTGATGATTCTCGTTCAATCCATTTCGATTCTTACCCTTACGGAGGCAATGATTTAGGAAGTTATGATTTAGAATCGCAAACAACATCTAGTGATTTCACCTGGGACTATGAGAAGGTTCTACCACCACCTATTTGGGTGCCCAATCTCCAGTAATCTTGTTTATTATGAACTCTTCATATTGAAAGATCGAGGCCTGCCTGCAGCCTGCCACCAACAAGATTCTACCGCCTCCTATTCTTTCCGATTATGTCGTAATCTCCATTAGTTATGTTATTTATTTTTCTTTCAACTAATTATGTTCCAGTTTTCTTTTTGCTCTTTATGGACTTCGCTTCTTTTCACCATTGGTGATGTGTACTTTATTTGGGAATATAATATTTATGTTGGATTCATATATGGATTTGTCACATTTTACTTTTATCTTATTTTTTATATGGGAACATATTGTTGCATACATATGAAATACAAGTCTTGTCTTCTTTGGAATTTTCTAATAGCCGGTAGCAGCAATCAAAATTGAATGCTATAGGTAATGTCAATGCTTTTGAGTCTTGTGTATTATTCGGAGATGTTGGAAACAGTAGCATTATGGGCTTTGTTCACTCAGATGAGTTTGCTTTGCTTTTTGGTTTAAATTGTATAAATATTTGTCTTCCAAATGTAATGTAAGTTCCTGCTTGTAAGTCTAAGGTGTGTGTTTATTACAAACAAGTAGCATTACCTTTATGTGCTACATTTGGCAATGTCTAGGAGATTTGGCCTTTGAGATATGTTGTGACCTGGCATACAAAACACTTTTAACTATCAGGTCTTCATGTATGTGGTAGATATATGTTTTTACTATTTTACAAAGACATTTATGAAGCAGATGGTTGGAATTGTTGCATCATTACGTAGTGACCCAAGCAGCCACAGCACATGTGGAAGACGTATTAAGTACAACAGAGGGTACGCAGAAGAATGTGGAAGATTCCGATGGCGGTTAATCACTTGGAACCAAGTTCAGTAGTAGTAGTTGAATCCAATAATAATTCCTTGAAGGGATGGAATTAGCTTGTGGATAGGAAGTTGCAATGGTTTTAGCTTACGTTAATAGGATGGATAGGAGATTGCAATTATTTAATTAGAGTTGGTGTCCTTTCGAATTAGAGTTGGATAGGAACACTTATTCAAGTAATATAGGAATTATGTGTTTGTTATTAAACCACTATATAAGGAGTGGGATTTAGGAGTGAATTAATCCGAAATCCGAAATCCGAAATCCGGCTCATTACACATTACTTCAACCATTTAGATAAAAGCATCAAATGATGTTCTTAGTTTGAAGGCTGACCTTAAATTTTGTTTTAACAAAGTTAAAAGCACATAGTATTTAATTGTCTATACTCTAGGTTCTTGTTTAGTTGTCAACTATTTAAGCAAAGTGCTTGTTGTAATTGAAGAAATGAAAGCTCGTAAATATTGGTCATTTAGACTAAGAAATCTATATCGTGAATGGTTTGAGTGTTAGATACAGAATTTTATGTGTCTGCCCACTGTCCCTGAAGACTTAAAATTTGAAAAGTTAAAAGTAAAACAATTTTTTCTGACCCTACACGTGTGAAGCTTGAATTTTGAAAAATTGATTACTTGAGTCATATACTCATATGTTTCATACAATTTGTTTAAACATCACTTTTTTAAAGAAATAAAATGAGTGCGCAAAGCCAAGGAATATGTGACTAAAATGATGTAACTCCATGCGGTGAATTTGCAGTCCATGCAATACCCTAGGTATTACATGGGATCTCAATCCGTTCTTCTAATAAAAAGCTACTGTTGCTCACTTGCTCCAATTACATAAGATGTATTGATGTAGCAAATGAACATGTTTGGTTATGAAAGCTTAAGGGAGTCCTAGTATACTAGTATCTACAATTAAAAAAAAAAAAAAAATCTCCCAACTCCCAAAACTCAGTCGACTTAAAATTTCAGAATGAATTACAAAATGAAGTATCTGAGTCAGACTCAATGATTGACTTAGGTAGCCCTTCTATTTTGCCGAGGATAGGCAAACTGTTGCTACTTCTCAATTTGCATTTCCAACCACACAACTTTGCAAGCACGAGTCATTCTCTGCCCAATATCTACTTTAGAAAAGTCGAAGGATGCGATGGATTTTTAAAGTAAATGTTGCTAAAGGTAAAAACCAATACATCTTGTGTAATTTTCACCAAGTTGCTATTAATACATTTCGACAAATAAAAGATGAAACCAATAGTGGTTGGATAGTGCCTAGTTTTTGCAAGTTTAGTGCATTAACATCTTTTTCTCCATATTAAAAATTGGCAGGTTGAATCCCAATATCTTGATCCCGTTTTCCTATTAGGAACTTGTCTTTGCACCTATGTTTTCATGTATCTCAACTTCCATAGCATTACAAAAAAAAATTAATAAAATTTCCAGACCAATCAAGCCCACCTTGTGAACAGAATTGAGAAGTTTGACAAAGGAACTCATTCATTAGGAGTACAGAACAATTCAAGGTGCCCATTCTCTCCCACTTCGAAATGGTCTCTATCTTGATCCTTCCCCTATAAACCTAAACCCATTTATACATGGCTTCATGCCATAACTCTGAAGTAAAAGACCCTGAATTTCTGCCTATCTATCCAGAGACATTTGAATATGCTACTACTAAAATCATGGATGATCGAATATCCACTATCTCGATTTTCTCAAAATTCACATTTATCTTTAATACATTTGGTAATTCACCAAGAAGCAAATATAGCTTTCGTAAATAAGCACATTGATATAATCAATCAAATTTATGATTAAAGAGTAATATCCGTCAACAAGATTCATAAATGTTATCTGTAATAGTGAACTTGACTTTTTTTATCACAGGGGTCACAAATCAAAGTCAGCAAAGTGTAAAAATAGTCCAAATCAAACACATTCTTTATTGCCCTTTCAGAGAGCTCGAAGTCCAATATAACATAAAAATACACCATCTTTTTGCCCTTCCAGTTTTCCATTACAAAAGAGTACTCGAGCATGTTAGCATATGTATATAACATTGTTATTATACTAGTCTAAAGTTTCTTAGGGTTTCCTATGTATTTACTATACTGTACCTAGTTTAGGCCTATATACATTTTTCTTAGTTGTATATGTTTATTCAGATTACTCAATACAAAGATTATTCTCTGTCTCTCTGTGCTTTTCTTTCTCTAAAGTTAACATGGTATCAGAGCCAAATTAAGTTTTTGGCATGGTGGTTTCCATACCACCTGTTCAGACCCACCGTCGCCACGCGCCGTGGAAGTTCCTGCATAATCCGTGACTTTGAACCCTCTCTGCCGCCGCTACATTGCTCCGATCTAACCGTGCTACCTACCGTTGGAAAGCTCGTCCAACGATCTTTCAAAGCCCAGAATTTCGTGGCCAACGGAGCTCCGACGCGCCGCCACACGTTGGCGATAGCTTCGACAAAAAAAAAAAATCCCTAACCCGCGAACTGACCCGACCCGTGCCCTGCCCCCAACTTGCACCCCGCCTCGTGACCACTCGAACCTACTCGCGCCCCACCCCATGACCTATTCTGTGAGCTGCTGACGTCAGCCCTATCTCTTGCTGACGTCAGCTCTAGCTACTGTTAAAAAAAAAAAAACAAAAAAAAAAAAGGGAAAAGAAAGAAAAGCTTACCCATTATTTTTTTTGTTTTGTTTGATTGTCTTTTTCAGGTATTTTCTATATTTTTTATCCATTTCTAATGGATAAAACTGAACTTCCCAAGACTGTTACTGTTGCTCGTCCTTCTTCCTCATCCAGGAATGGTTCGAAATACTGCAAAAACTGTCATAAACAGGGACATCTTCTGTCTGAATGCCCTACCGTCCAATGTCGGTATTATCACAAGATTGGTCACATTGTCTACAACTGTCCAACCAAGCCTCCCAAGCCAGGTCAATTAGGAATTCTTCCAAGGCCTGTTCATCACTCTGTTGCTGCTGCTGCTGAAGAATCATCATCTGCTCCCTCTCTCTCATCTATTTCGGTTAGTGAGTTAGGACCATTGGTCTTTACCATGGTCAAACAATTTCTGTCTACCTCTGATAAGGTTTCCTCTGCTGTCTTAGGTAACACTTGGTATTTTGATTCTACCTGTTGTAATTATATGTCTCCCAATTCTCAGTTATTTTCTTCTGTTATTACTCATGCTCCTCTTATTCAAACTGGTAATGGCTCGCACATTTCTGACAGCCATACTGGTTCTGTTTTCACTTCTACACTGTCTCTCTTTGACTCATATCTTATTCCCAGCCTCACTCTTAATCTCATCTCTGTTGGTCAATTATGTGAACTTGGTTATGACTTGTGGTTTGGTTCTTCTGGTTGTCATGTGCAGGATCCTCAGATGAATCAAGTTCTTGGGATAGGCCGTAGAGTGGGACGGATGTTCGAGCTCACTTCACTCCACCTACCTTCCACACCAACACCCCCTCCGTCTCAGGTTGCTCATATTGATTCTGTTTTTCCTTTGAGTCTTTAGCATTTATGTTTAGGTCATGTGTCAATTCAAAAATTTCGCTCTTTAATCTCTAGTTGTTTCTTGGGTCAAGCCAAACATGATTCAGTTGACTGTGTATCGTGTCAGTTGGCCAAACAACCAACTTTATCTTTTAATAATAGTGACTCTTTTTCTCATGCCTGTTTTGACTTGATTCACTCTAATATTTGAGGACCTAGCCCCACTGCTATTGTAGGTGGATCTTAATATTTTGTCATATTTGTTGATGATTTCTCTCGATATACATGGATCTACCTTATGCATAATCGTCCTGAATTAGCTCAAATCTATCGCACATTTGCCCAAATGATCTCCACACAGTTTTCAAAAGCCATTAAAATCTTCCGCATTGATAATGCCATGGAATATAGAGACTCTAAATTCCTTCATTTTATTCACATACAAGGCACCATTATTCAGCATTCCTGTGCAGGAACATCTCAGCAAAATAGTAGGATTGAACATAAACATCGCCACATACTTGACTTTGTTAGGGCTTTCCTCATTTCGGCCTCATGTCCTGAACGTTTTTTGGGGGGAAGCCCCCCACACCGCTGTTTACACCATCAACCGTCTTCCATCCTCAGTTCTCCAAAATAGGTCTCCCTTTGAACGTCTCTATAGTACTCCACCTTCATATTCTTCTCTTCGCGTCTTTGGTTGTGCATGCTTTGTTTTACTTCAGCTGCACGAACATTCCAAATTAGAACCTCGATCTCGTCTGTGCTCTTTTCTTAGGTATGGGATTGAACACAAAGGTTATCGTTGTTGGCATCCTATCTCTCAACGTCTTCGCATTTCTGCTTGTTGTAATCATATGTCTCTCGATTCTCAGTTATTTTCTTTTGTTATTCCTACTACTCATGCTCCTCTTATTCAAACTACTAATGGCTCACACATTTTTGCCAGCCATACTAGTTTTGTTTCCACTTCTACACTGTCTCTCTCTGACACATATCTTATTCCCAACCTCACTCTTAACCTTATCTCTGTTGGTCAATTATGTAAACTTGGTTATGACATGTGGTCTGGTTCTTCTGGTTGTTGTGTGCAGGATCCTCGAACGAATCAAGTTCTTGGGACAGGCCGTAGAGTGGGACAGATGTTCGAGCTCACTTCACTCCACCTACCTTCCACACCGACACCCCCTCCGCCTCACCACTGTTTACACCATTAACCGTCTTCCATCCTCAGTTCTCCAAAATGTGTCTCCCTTTGAACGTCTCTATGGTACTCCACCTTCATATTCTTCTCTTCGCGTCTTTGGTTATGCATGTTTTGTTTTACTTTCGCTGCACGAATATTCCAAATTAGAACCTTGATCTGGTTTGTGCTGTTTTCTTGGGTATGAGATTGAATACAAAGGTTATCGTTGTTGAGATTCTATCTCTCAACGTCTTCGCATTTCTCTGTCTCTTTGTGCTTCTCTCTCTCTAAAGTTAACAGAGCAAAGTGTAAACACAAGAAATATATATATATATATATATATATATTTATGAGAAATGATTCCTGCTATTTTTCAAACATCCTAATCCTACCCTACCATATAAAAGAGAAAATGAAAAAGTATGGTTACTACAATCTTTTCGTCCTTTGCATTGGACATTCATGTTTGTCATGCTCGGGCTGGGTATGAAATGCAATTCCACACTGATTACAAACTTTTGTCAAGACTCTATGATAATCACTGCTATGTTCTTTCATATGTTCATGATTATATACGCAATTTGAGTCTTCCGCACAATTCGGGCAGCTGTAGACTCTGCCGCCGTAATTGACATCTTCATTCCAATGATTGCGTCCTGATTTTAAAACAATATGGCGCAGATTAGGGATTGAAATCCATTTCTGTTGATCGCCATTTCCAACCCTGACTATCTTCGATTTAAAATCTTGCAACTCTTCTAGAGTAGGTTTCATCTTTTCTTTCGCCTTTTTTTTTTTTTTGCTATTCATTCTGGGTTGAAATGAATCTCCTCTGTTTCGACTGGCGAAACAGGATAGCAAACCAGAAAAGAATCCCCTGTGACATGAGATTATTGGTACTTGAACAAGAAGTTGTATTTCGCTTGGGCCCCGGTAGTTTGCGTGTAACCTTCTATCGAAAGGCGTTGATTGTATTCTGTGTAGCACAGCACTGTGCTTTATAGGTGCAAGTCTACTAGGGTTCGAAACTTGGAATTTCGTTTATAACAAATTTCCAAAAACGGCATTGTAATTTTGTCTACATGACAATTATGTCCTCGTTAATTTACAATTAATATAAATAAAATTTTATCTTTTTCGTTAAAAAAAATTAAAAAAATAAAAAAAACCTGCCAATATACATTCATAAACGCAAACTGGGTCCTATAGAGTCTAGATAGTTGGGGCAGTTGTAGAGCTTGTTCCCATAGTTTACGTCTTCGTCTCAGTAATTGCGTCCATTACTTTTTAACTATATCCCCACATTTTCGACCGGAATCCATTCACCTCTTGTCCTTCCACATTTTTTATTTTCATTTAAATGTTTCAACTCTTCAGCTGTTGGTTTCATCTCCGCTTTTGATTTTTTTTTTTTTTTTATTGACTTGACCACCTCCTCTTCCTCAGCGGTTGGCGAAACAGGTAAATAAACCACAAAAGATACACGATTCACTTATACTATGAGTGATGAATTGGGAATGTGGGGTGGGTGCAGAACATGTGATTATGGATCCTTGGAGAGCACGAGGTGAGGCAACAAGTATTTCATTTTGGACTAGATTGGCATCCGACAACCCATACTACTGAAAATTAACAGAGTTGACTCTCGGATAGTTAGGAGAGTTGTTTTTCCACCGGGCCACTCATACCAATCCCCCCTTCAAGAAATTGGCATTAAGTGTGAGACTGCAAGTTGCCACAATATAAAGATTAAATTGATTTTCAACTAATAGTTAAAAAAAAAACCTGCCAGTATACATTCATAAACGCGAACTGAGTCCTCTAGAGTCTAGACAGTTGGGGTAGCTGTAGAGCTTGTTCCCATAGTTTGTCTTCGTCCCAGTAATTACGTCCATTACTTTTTAACTATATCCCCACATTTTCGACCAGAATCCATTCATCTCTGGTCCTTGCACTTTTTATTTATTTATTTAAAGGCTTCAACTCTTCAGCAGTCGGTTTCATCTCTTCTTTTGATTTCTTTTTTTGTTACTGACTTGACCACGTCCTCATCCTCCTCTGCGGCTGGCGAAACAGGTAAATAAACCACGAAAGATACTCAATTCACTTATGGTATGAGTGATGAATTGGGAATGTGGGGTGGGGTAGAACGTGTGATTTTGGATACTTGGAGAGCACAGGGTGAGGGCAACCAGTATTTCATTTTGCACCGGATTGGCAACTGGCAACTCATAGTACTAGAAATTAACAAAGTTGACTCTTTGATAGTTTGGGGGTTCTTAAACAACTGAGATGCTGTAGTGTAATAGAGTATTGATTTCTTCAAATTTTTCCATTTCTACATCTTTTTCTCAATCGAAATTGTGATGTATGTAGGTCGGTTTTAAGAAATTTTTTGTTTTTTAATATCCAATTGATAATGACATTATTTGTGATATATAAATATATGTTTTTATTCAATTTAACTTTAGTTCAACAATAAGTTTATGCTTAAAAGAATTATACTTTAATGTTAATTAATTCTTTCATTAATTGGCATATGTTAAGCTTTCGTTTTGTACTATTGAAAAAGAGAATTTGGTAAGTTGTTTTCCATTGGGCCACTCATACCATTCCGTCTTTCAAGAAATTGGCATTGACTATGAGATTGTGAGTTTCCACAATATAAAGATTAAACTGATTTTCAACTAATAGATAAAAAAAAACCCTACCAGTACACGTTCATAAACGCGAACTGAGTGCTCTAAAGTCTAGATAGTTGGGGTAGCTGCAAAGCCTGTTCCCATAGTTTACGTCTTCGTCCCAGTAATTGCGTCTATTGTTTTTAACTATATCCCCATATTTTCAACTAGAATCCATTCACCTCTAGTCCTTTAATTTTTTTTTTTTTTTTTTTTTTCATTTAAAGGCTTCAACTCTTCAACTGTTGGTTTCATTTTCTCTTTAATTTACAAGTTAATTTTATACATGGATCTAGGTGATTGGATCCAAATTACACCAAACATTCCCAAAAAGTAAAGAGCATTACTCTTTTACAACCATTTTTAGGTGTTAAATTTATTTTTCATATTTTTGTTACAATAAAGGAATCATAAATCTAATAAATTTCGTACTAACAAACATCCCCAAAAGGTAAAGAGTATCAGTCTTTTGCGACCATTTTTTTAGGTGTTAAATTTATTTTTAATGTTTTTGGCAAACAATAAAGAATCATGAATCGAATAAACATCAGTCTTTTGCAACCATTTTTAGGTGTTAAATTTATTTTTAATGTTTTTGACAAACAATAAAAGAATCATAAATCTAAGAAATTTTGTATCTAACAAACATTCCCAAAAGTAAAGAGCTTTAATCTTTTGCGACCATTTTTAGGTGTTAAATTTATTTTTAATGTTTTTGACAAACAGTAAAAAAATCATGAATCTAATAAATTTCATATCTAAGATGGTTATCTTATCTCCGTCTATGTCTATATGATTAGACTATTGAACTATTCACACATTTCAAAACTTCAACACAAAACAAAAGAATGGGTTTGATCTTATCTATTATGGGTTTTGATTTGTGAAACTTAGCTATGAGATTTTCTATTTTTTTTTTTTTACTGTCCAAAGAAAGGAACCAGCACCTCTCGTAATTATCAAAATATAGTTTGAAATCTACGCGGCTCTAAATCTTATGTCACCAAGTTGCTTTTTCTAATTAGACACTTAATTTTAAGTTACATTATAAAAAAAAAAAATTTGATTTTTAGATCAAATTATAGTTGAATTCCATATATATATATATATATATATATATACAGGGCTGGCCCCGAGGTTTGGGTTGCCTAAGCCTATCGATATTTTGGTTGTCCATTTATTATTAAATATTAAAAATAAAATAAAAAAACTACAGAAAAGTCTATTTTTTTTTAATACAAAATCAAGGTTATATTGTAATTTTAGCTTGAATTACATAAAATATATATATATATATATATAACCCTGGTTATGATGTTTTATAATTAACACGATTCGACCTAAAGAAAACAACTTTCTCCTTGCATTTTTTGAAGCAAACTCTTCAACTAAGTCCTCATACTTTAACTTATTCCCAGTCCACTTAATATTATTATATGCCTAATAGTTTTTTAACTAAAAAAATTCATTAGCATTAATAACAAAAAAAATAAATTAAAAAACAATTGCCTAAAGACTAGTGTTCATTAGTGTTAATCACACAAACACATCACAGCAGTATCACATATCTCGCAATTCACAATCACAAATCACTATACATTTTTTTTAATTTTTCAAATGCCTCAAAACTATAGTTGATCAATGTTTAATTGATCAATAGTCATGTAATAAATAAATTTATAACACTAATCAATAACAAAATATTAATAACACATTAACAACTCAACCAAAAAATAAATAAATAAAATAGTAAAACATTAACACAAACTGAGTCTGCGATATAGTGATATTTATTTAACTAAAAAACTAAAAAACTGATATTTGTCCCTACTAACCCCACAGGCCACAGGCAACAGCCACTCACTACTCAATGAGCCACATACACAGCCAACACACCACAAGTCCACCTGAAATCAGGAAAATGAGAGAGAGAGAGAAAAAAATACCACTGGCGTGTGGCGTCTGGCGTCGCGACTGCTCTTCCCAGTGGCTGGTAGCGATGAGTGAGCTGAGCAGCGAGCAGATCGAGCCCCTTGCCAGTGGTCTCCTTGAACGGATGGCGGCGGATCGAGGCAGAGCAGGAGCAAATTCCCTTCACGATGTAAGGTAATTTGGATTGGGATTAGGAATGTGTTTTGCACTTTTGAGACTCGGTTATGTGTTTGTTGGTGTTGGCAGATTAGTAAAAAAAAATTGGGGGTTTCTTTTGATAGGTAACTATTTTAGGGGCATTCCGAATCATACCACTAGACAAAATGTCCATTTGTAATTGGTCTAGATCTATTGGTTTTTGCCTAGATCTGTAGGTTAATGTCTATTGGCCGGCTGAAATTTATATAAATTTGTTTATTGATTCATGTTTAGATCTGTTGATTCATGATGTTGCTCGACTGAATTATTTTATTTTTATTGGTTCATGTTTAGATCTTTTAGTTCACTTTTGTTGCCCAAATAAATTTTTTTATTTTAAATATATATACTATAAATATTTTTTTTATCCTGTGGTTGCCCTGTGGGAGGGGGCTGCCCTAGCCCAAGGGCTTGCTGGGCTTACCCCAGGACCGACTCTGTATATATATATATATATATATATATATTTTGGCTAAGAAAATAGATAACAAAATATTACAAAGTTCTAGTTCGATACCAAATCTTGTCTTAGCTTCCTTGTAAATTAGATTCGTGAACAGAAACCACCGAAGTCACCAAACTGGTAATTGGTTTGTTCACTTGGACACATTCCCAAGTCTTTTATTCCGTTCTCTACAGACAAAAAATACAATAAAATAAAACTTCCGTAGTCTAAAAATTGCTACCAAACAATGGGAGGAAAAAAAATAAACAAAGATGAAACAGATTGAATGGGGCTCCTCCGCCACATGGTCTACGTGCTTGTACAGTATTTAACCGGATGGTTGAGAATGTTAGAATATTAATTTGGTTAATTGTAGGCCCATTATTACTACTTGAATATCACTTTTTTTTTTTCTTTTTTTTTGAATTTCTCTTATTTCTTTGTTGATCACTCATAGATGTGCCAATAAGTATTGGCCATAGTAAAACACAAAGTACCAAGTACCAAGTCATGGGTTCGAATTCTGGTGATTGAAAACACAAAGAAGAATAAAGAATTATTTTTCTTTCTCTCTCTTCTATTATCCTATGACATTCCAATTGGGTTCGAAAAGCCCACTGTCGAGTGTCGACCGTCGTTTGATTCAGCCAACGTCAATCATCATTTGGCCCAAAATCTATTTCTATAATTATAATGTTCAATTTCATTG
>BKZX01024133.1:1162-15707 GCA_014362285.1 Fagus crenata
TTTTTTTTTTTTTTTTTTTTTTTTACAATGATTTTCAAAATTATTTGCACAAAATGAACACAATAATGAAAGAGGAGGAAAAATATAATGGCTTGAAAACCACACAAACTGGGGTGATTTTGGTATTGTATATATACAAAATATTGGAAGAAAAATTCTCTAAAATGTAAGGATTTACAATTACAACATAAAATCAATTATGCTAAATTTATGGGATGTACAACGATACAATCTAAATGGTTTAGAGAGAATCAACTATCATGGGGTTGATACTTGGTGGTATCTTTGTTTGTAGTGTTTGAATTTGATTTGGTGTCTTTACTTTACAAAAATAGTCATTAACTTTCTGATTATCAAGCAGTGCTCAATAATTGTGGGTAAATTATTCATCTCAAAAGGTCATAACTTCATCTCTAAATCAAATTTCACATGACTTCAGGCAAAATTTTTATCGTATACTCAAAAACATATTTGATTAAAAAATTATAACAAACCAAAAAAAAAAACTAAAAAGAAAAGAGTATCTAAAGAAAAAATAAAAAATGAAGATCATTAGTTGAAGTAGATCGGAAAAAAATAAAAGATTGAAATTAGGAGTGAAACGCATTTCAAAAACTTATGAGAGAGAGAGAGAGAGAGAGAGAGAGAGAGAGAGAGAGAGAAAGAAACAAAATGGTTGAAAGGGAGAGTTGAAGCTTTGACTAGGCCATAACCACAGATCCGAGCAGTTGAGCTCACCCCACAAATCTGCACAAGTGTTAAGATGAGAAGACAATAGAGAAAGGGAGACGGAGAGACAAAAAGAAACAATGAAAAAGAAAGAAGGTAGTGCCTGTTACAGAGAATAGAGGGAATAACAAAGTGGACTGGGTCCTTGGAGCGAGAGAGTCATAGAGATTGAGCGAGAAAGCTGCTGAGATTCCAAAGATGAGAAGAAATTGTTGAAATTGAAAGGAGAAGAGATGAGAAAATAATATATATTAATAATACCTACTTTTAAAAAAAAAAAAAAAAAAAATAGAGCCTTCCCCTAGGCTGGGGCCTTAAGCAATTGCTTATTTTGCTTAAGGCTAGGGTCAGGCCTGTGGGAGAGAGTCACTCCTATGAAGCATGCATGTAGGGTGAAATGAGAGTGTTTAGGCTTTGATGTGCAAGGTTGGTTAAATGAAATGATTCAACCAAGGGAATAAAGGATAAACCTGGAAAGCCACTCAATCAGGGGTAGTAGAAGCCGCTCAACGCTACTAATCGCGGATGCCACTCAACGCGACCAAGTCAGACACTTGATTGTTAGGAGGAATCACTTTACCCCAAAGCAAGATACTTGCAAATGATTTCTGAATAAAAAATACTTTTTTTTTTTTTTTTTTTAAATTTATAAGTCCATTTGTCTTTTACTTATCTTTATGTAGTCTTGTTGGGTGTTGTTCCATTTGTCTTTTACTTATCTTTATGTAGTCTTGTTGGGTGTTGTAGCAGCCTAGTTATCAATTTATTGGGAGTCGTATAAGCTGTCTTGGAAGTTGTCTTTGTCTAGGATGTTGTTAAGCAATTATTGTAAGCATTTATTTCTCATGCATAAATTGTAAACTCTTATATATTTTAATGAGAATGAAAGCACAAAAAAAAAAAAAAAAGTATTTTTTATTCAGAAATCATTTGCAAGTATCTTGCTTTGGGCTAGAGTGATTCCTCCTAACAATCAAGTGTCTGACTTGGTCGCGTTGAGTGGCATCCGCGATTAGTAGCGTTAAGTGGTTTCCTAGGCTTATCCTTTATTCCCTTGGTTGAATCATTTCATTTAACCAACCTTGCAAGTCTTGGCCTGCATCAAGCTTTTGAGGGGGTCAATCTCAAGGTTAGAGAAGACCATAAGCTCAATATAGTGTTTGTGGTAGTAACTCAAAAATCTGCCAGAAGGTACTTTTGGAGATATAAGCTTAGACCATGGTATTTCGGGTTTGTGTTGGTGTTTAGGGTTACGGATCAGAATTTTAAGATTGAAAATGACCTTAGAACTCTATGTTTGAGAAATCTACTAGAAAGTACTCTAGAGAAGAATAATCAGATATCTGTTGTAGTGAGTTCCAAATTATTTTGTTGATCTTCTTATGCTTTGTAATCTTGTGATCTGGTAATTGTGGTCTTGATGTGATGTTGTTCAGGGTCTTATTTAGTAAGGGTTTTAGGGTTGCTTTGGTTGGTAGGAAATCAAATCTCTAGTTACCCTTAATCATGAGGTTTCAAATATCAAAGGGAAGAGGTATGGTCCCTTTGAAGATGGATTGGTCATGCATGCTTTTTAGTTTTAGTTTCCATAAGCTAACAATCATGCTTCCCAGTAGGCACAGAGTCAGCTATTCCGGCAGAAACCAAGGCCCCTAGAACTGACTCCCTCCTCCAAACCAAACTCCCTAAGTCTTTACAAGAAGAGGAGTGATCTCATCATGGATCTGATCCATGATTATCACTCCATCAGCCCCATTGGTTGGTTATGCTATGATTATTGAGTTTAAATATGGTTTTCCACATCTCCACGCATTCCTGCTGCGTTTGGTGGCCAATGGAGCCAAAGTTCCTGTCATGATTACTGTTCTGGGAATCAATGCATGGGATGCAGAGCTTATTGGCTTGAAGAAGATAAGTTATTCATGTGAGCTTGATTGCTTTAATAAGTCTCATGCAAGTGAGTTGAGTTTGATGTGGCAGTAAGTTTAGATCACTAGGTTGCTCTCCTGGAGGGTTATGTTGGTGCCATGATTTCCAACCGCAATTTGGACCAATGGGTGAGCTTGGTTGTGTCTTCAAGGTCTGGAATCAATAAATGGGGAAGAAGCACATGCTACCCCATTGCTGAAATAGAAAGAAAGAGGTGGTGTGGGCCCCATAGAGGGCTGACTTTGGTTTCAACTTTTATTAATTGTTGTTCTGACTTGTGGGATCCATGGACAGACTGTCCTAAGTTGGCTAAAGCTGAGCTGAGGTTTTGGGCCTCCACTTGGGCCTTATTCAACAAATATCCATTTTAGATCTGAAATAATATGTTGGAGTTAAACAACATGAATAATTGGGCTAGACGTTCAATTGTGCTTGTTGGGCTTAGTAAGAATTACCTTTGTTTGAGTCCCAAATAATTGGTAGGGGTCAATTCATTTTTGGGTTGGTATGTACAAAAATTAAGTACTTTTTTTTTTTTTTTTTTTTTTTTTAAGGTAAATACCACAAATTAAGTATTTTGTGGCATACCAGATAAGCAATTTTTAGGACTTGATAATAGATTTG
This sequence comes from Fagus crenata, assembly GCA_014362285.1. Taxonomy (NCBI): domain Eukaryota; kingdom Viridiplantae; phylum Streptophyta; class Magnoliopsida; order Fagales; family Fagaceae; genus Fagus; species Fagus crenata. The sequence goes on from BKZX01024133.1 coordinate 4,445, forward strand.
AAAATTTATGTAAAGATGCCCTTGGGCTTTTATCTTCAATAATAATAGAATCATAATATGTGGCATAATTATGAGGTAGATTTAGGAGTGGCAAAATATGCCCAAGCCCATTAGCCCACCCAACCCACTCACTAATTACCCATCTAAACCCACTTATTTAAATAAATGGGTAAATGAGTACTGACCCAATTAGGCCCGATTAAGTTGGTTTTGCTCATTGGGTATTTAACAAATTTATCCAAAGCCCATCTATTAATCATTTGAGAGTATTTTTATCATTTTTATAAGATTACATTTGTTATTTTAGAGATTTTAGGATATTTTAACTATATACATACATAAAATTGTTGGGTAGATGGGTGTATTGAGTTTTACCTTAGATGATTGGGTTGAGTTAAGTATGGGTATTATTCAAAAAAAGAGTTAGGTATGGGTAATACATACTTTGTTAAATTGGTTTAAATGAGTAATTGGTTTTTAAAGACCTAGTCCATTTATTATCCGCCCAAACCTATTCATTTGATATCCCTAGGTAGATTATAGGTTCCAATCTAATGATGCAAAATATAAATAAAGAAAAATAAAGATGAAGATAATTGATTTCAAAGGTTATGACTTATGAGTGCATGTATGATGTATGTGTGTACATATCATACATGTAGAGTATAAGCATTAGACGGAAACTGATGATAAGCACACGGTTTCTAAGGAATTATTTTGCTGGATTGTTACAACGACATAAAACATAAGTGAATCTGAGTTCTCTAAGGAAGAACATTCATCAAGCGCGGTGAGTCTCCTTCCACAATCAAAGACTGCAGAACAGTGTCCCAAGCAAAATGCAAAGCTTTGAGCAAAGCCATCAAATTCCTTAGATTCAAGTTACTATTTAAAATATACTTGTAATGTTTTTTTTCTTACCATTAATCTGTGACATTTTGCCTACAGTGTAAATAATCATAAATTATAACACAAGACAAATTCTTCCTCTAAATTGGATCAATTTCCTCCAACGGCTGACTAGTTGACTACTTTCTAAAATTATCAAAACCCCCCCCCCAAAAAAAAAAAAAAAAAAAATCATCTTCTAGGTGAATAAAAGAGCCAATAAAATTCAGGTACTATGAGCTTTTGGGGGCTTGTTAGGAAATTGATTCACTGTCAACGTCTTTTTTTGACTAAAGAGAACTGATTCAGAAGAAAGCTAGTAAATTCACTGTCACGTAAACTACAAAGATTCATTCAACACAAAAATTCAAATAGGGAAGAAAGGAATCAACATACACTGCAATATACTGGAAATTGATCATGATCGTTGCACACAACATGCTATTACATGGTATGTAAAAGCAACAGATTTTCGTGGTAATTGACAAAATAATCTTTTACATTGTCAGAGCTCTGCGGCACTGAACATACTGCATATTCTTAAAATTAAACCTCCTTCACAAAACAAACAAAACCTTTTTACAGAGATTTTGAAACCCAGCTGCTTAATTATAAAGCTGTAGAGTGTAGACCCTTGCCAGCTTTCTTCCACTTCTGCTTGGCCGCTCTCAAACACTCCTCAATTAAGCTGGACTTTTTTCCAGATTTTTCAGACATTATACGCTTCTGTTTGAATTTTAGATGCTCCAACTTTGTAGTCATTTCCTCGACTTCTGCAGAATACTTAGTGATATCTGTTTTAAGTTCGCGAAGGGTGTGAGCTTCTAGTACTGTAAGCTTGTGTCCCAAGTAAGCTTTTGTAACTTTCTTCAAGTGATCATGAGCAAATTGAATTTTGAATCCCGCAGATAGCAGGGCAATCAAGTACTTCCACCAATTAATTATTTTATCTTCTGTGATATCCAAAATTCTGGTGCTGCACATGCTATCTATAGTCCCACATAATATGACAAATAGATGTATCTTTACGTTTGAAGATAAAGAGGACCCAACACTGACATCCCCATGTTTGGCAAACAAGCTTTCTAGGATAGGGAACAAGCTCTGAGGCACCAAGTATTCCCTGAAATTAACAACCTTCTCCTCTTTTTTCCAGAAGTCCTTGAATTCCGTAGGTCCGGAATTAATCATTTGCACTAAATCTCTAAATGCCTCTTTCAAAAACGAGTCCTTATCTTCATCACCAGTCACGTCTGGTTCTTCTGTCACTAAAACATACCGCTTATCCAATGAGTTATCTTCATTACCACTCGCTTCTGGTTCCTTTGTCTTGAACACATCCTTCAATTCCTCATGCTCAGCAGTACTGAGAGAATATAATATATCATTCCAGGTTAAAGCACCCTTTCCCCCTTCTTCTGGTTTACTTTGTCTTCTGTTTTCTAGTGCCTCTTCCATCAGGCGCATCGGATCGTTAGATTTTAGTATTTGATCCAAGGTTAGTAGATCATGCGAAGCCTCCATTTTCTCTACTTCTAGATCACAAAATTTTTTGGTTGCTTGTGCTACTTCATTTTTGCACATCTCCATTGCCTTTAGTCTTTGGCTAATCACCTTTCCAGCAAATTTTCCTTCAGGTGTCCTCAACACCATATCCCCATTTTCTCCCTTTAGCCATCGGATAACCTGATCAAGGCCAACCAAACATCTAAGCAAGGTAAAAGTGGATTCAGACTACCTTATTAACATATTAGCTTATGTACAGCTTTTTAAAATCCTTGTTTCTTTTAGGTACATTCATACTTTTGTCAACCTTTAGGAAATAAGCAAATAAACTTTTCAGCAAAAATTTAAACCAAACACATAGACAAATTTGCTTAAAATTTACAATATTCTAATTAAAGAAGGAACCAAAATCATAGTAATAAGTACGTCTATGAAATCATACAAATATGCTAATTCTTATGGCCCCCTTGTAAGAGACTTGTTTCAATACCATCTGCTCCTGTTGTGGTAGCTGAATGCTGATCTGGTAAATCAGTTCTAGGAGTTGGAAGGTTCATTTGATTCATCAATTATTTGAACCAACTAAGGCAAACCCTATTCTGGCTATTCCAATCTGTATTTCGAGGATCTGAAATATTAGTATGGTCCTACTCAAGGTCAGGCCGTTATGAAGTCAAGATAATAGAGCAGCTTTTGAAGCCGAAAGTAATAGAGAGGAGTAAAAAAAATTTGCAGGATGGGTAAGTTTTAATTGGTCAAACCTGATTAGTTTGTCATGGATCCATAACTCTAAAATTCTGGGATTGTTGTTTGCAAGTTTTAATTACAACAGCAAGTTAATTAGTAGCTGTTTAACAATTAGTGAGGCTGTGTCAGCTGCTGCCAAGAAAGGGGGTTTAGTAGTGAATTAGTCCTTCTCCGCAGCACAAAAGTAGTGGCACTTTAATTTGTGGCAGGTGCAGACCATTTTGGAAGATACTAAAAGTACTTGACAGATTGCAGAATGAAATCAAGAATAGTGGCAGAATCAACTTCTTGATTTGGCTCTACTGGCATCCAAGGCTTATGAAATTATCTTTGTATTTCTCGTTAAGTAGCTGTCCATTATTTGATTTTCTTTTGTATGTTTTCTTATGTTTCAAACCTCACTGATTGTAACCCAAAAGAAAATCTGAGTAAAAGGGTAAAAGATGAGCATACCTCAGACATCACACATGAGACCGCAGCAACAAATGGACAACTATCTTGAACACAACACTAAATGGGTAATCGTGGATTTCTTTTTTCCTCACAAACATCGCAATAGAATTCATCATCTGAATCTGATTCGCCATCAACAGGGGACTCTACAAGGGTGAGAGAATCTACATGACATTTATGTTTGATGGTATCTGGTAATGGACCACATTGAACATGGAGATTGAAATCGCACTGAGGACAACGGAGTACTGAAGAATCACAGGACTTGTCGCAGCCGTTGCACTTGGCTTCACCGCTCAAATTCTCCACCAATAAGAGAAGGTGTTCGTGACTTTCGTATTTTATGGTGGGAACCTGTTCAGTGCATTCCACATGCAAGTTAAAATCACAGAGGTCACATCGGTAGGTTAAGCCACTGCAATCGCCGCAGCACGCATTGCATCGATATTCGACTTGGGTTGTATGATTAGTTGGCCTAAGAAGCAGGGATAGAGGGTGCTTTGGGTGGAGGTAGTCATAGATCTTCGAAGCAAACCCAGCACAGGATTTATGGAGTGAAAAATCCCGTTTAATTTTGTTACATACATAGGTTGGTTCTAAGCCGCCTTTCCCACACGCAAAGCAATAAATATTGTCACTATCTAATTTTTCAATGAGTGCCAAGGGATGCCTGTGGTTGAAATGTTTAACTTGCTTTCCATCTTCGGATCTTATGCTTTCTAATAGGGCACATTCAACATCAATATTAAACCTGCACGGCTCACAGTGGTAACAAATGCCCTGCATATAAGTGTCACAGGCTTGGCAGAGAAAGGGGTGGACTCGATTCTGCAGAGTGAGAGTGCATGAGTGAGTGAAGTTCTGTATCTCTTGTGGGTACTTGAATTCAGCACATGCTTGGTGAAGAAAAATGCCACAAGGGTCACAGCCATAGCAAGGACCAAGGCAATGTTCCCAACATACAAGGCATTTGACACGATTAACAATCTCATCCTTTTTTTCAACGAGTACTAGTGGATGCAAGTGGGTGAAGTGTTGTAGCTGCTTACAACCTTCTTCTAAAGTGGGCATTAAAAAAGCACAATCAACATGCAGGTTAAAATTGCATACCTCACACTGGAAGTAGAAGCCATTGCAACTTTTGAAACAAGCCCCGCAGGGAAATGATTTATTGGCACCAAAGAGTAGCACGAGAGGTCCATGTGATTGTGGGTGAAAGGGATTTTGGAACTCTATTGGCAAGTCGGCGCATGATTTGTGCAGATAAAATGAGCATTGGGTGCAAGCGTAGAGTGGAGCGGTGCAGAATTTCTGGCACCCTTCGCATATAATCTTCTTCTTCCTCCAGTACTTTGTTGATATTTTGTTCTCTCTTTCAAAGAGTGTCAACGGATGCTCATGACTGAAATGATCAATCTCCATATCTTCCTAGTTTCAAAGAGGAGCCCTAAGGAGTAATGGAGAAGAAGATATTGTTGGGTTTTGGTGGCTTCTATTTGGCCAAATGAATGAATGGTGCATCACATGGGATTGTTTCCCATGTCATATTTAGTCAACAATTGGCTCCTATTTGATAGGAAGAGGAAAGGGTGCACATGGCCACCAAAGTCTAGCCCACATGGAATCAAAACCCATTTAAGTGGGTAAAACTCAGGTAAAATTAAGTAGATTCATTTTCTGTTGAATTAGAATATATTAAATTTAAGTATTTTTTAAAAAATAATATTATTTATGTTTAATTAGTTAATATAATTATATGTTTAAATTTAATCGTGAAATTGACCTAATTAACTGTGAGTAAATTTTACCTTTAAAGTGGGAGACATGAAAAGCAATTTTAGTCCAATTTTCGTAAAAAAGCGAGACTTTTAAAAAAAAAATTGCTGCTTACCAAAGTTCCACTTGCTTGTGAGAGACAAGTGATATACAGGGACATACCAAATACCTTCTCCACCGACAGGAGCATTGATAAGTGTGCGGCAATTGAGAGTGAATTGCAGAGTCACATGGCCACTGACAGGAGCATTGCAGAGTCACATGGCCACCGACAGGAGCATTGATAAGTGTGCGGCAAATGAGAGTGAATTGTAGAGTCACATGGCCACCGACAGGAAAAAGCATCATATATTTCCGCTGTATATGACTTATTTCTCACAAGCAAGAAGGATGCACATGCAAGTCATATACAGGACATACCAAATACATTCTCCACCGATGACAGGAGCATTGCAGAGTCTGCTCCAACAGTCTTATTTTCGCACCCTTTTTTCTTTTTTTCTATTTTTAGATCTTTGTGTTCCACAATTCTTTCCCAGAAAAAAAAGTTACAACAAAAAAAATTCTTAATAAAACTAAAAATCTTCCTTAACATACAACATAAAAAATCACAAATAAAAAATCTGTGAAAAATGGCGTGCTTTTTTGTGAACCCCCACGCCATCCTTATCAATTATCAAATAACCCAAATTAGTAAACAAAAACCCAATGGAGGAGATGTGGAGGGAAAAGTTGGCCTGTGGGAGGAGCATCTTGGTGGTGTTGAACTAGTATCAAAGCTTCCTGGTTGGAGTGGTACTAGAAGTGGAAAGAGAGATCGTTGTGGAAGGAGATGAACTGATGAAAAAATTAAAAAAAATGATGAGGAGCAAACGTGTGGAAGAAGCAGTTGAAGGGAAAAGGTAAAAGAAAAAGTGAAGTAGAGAGAAGAAACATGTGGAGGTGAAAAATGAAAGGGAAAAAATAAAATAAGAATTGGTAGAAAATGTGAGTGGATGAGAAATAAGGGAAGGAAAAAATAAATAAAAGAAATGGAAAGATAAAAAGTTGAGAAAATTGATAAAATCCTATATTTGATTTCTATGTTACAAATATAACTAAGTGGATTAATAATTTTATTAATTAAAAAAATTATAATGGAGAAAATTGATTAAAAATGTTATGAATAATCAATAAGTGTCTGTAGACGCCATCGTTAATAGTACTTGAATAGTATTTATATAGTAATATGAATTATTATATGAATAGTATATTTAAATCATTATATATATATATATATACATATATATGTGGTTTTAGTTTGTAATTGATACAGAAGAAAACTTAGAATTTTATAAAAGAATTCTCTCTAGTATGGATGACCACCTAATAAGAAAGTTATCAAAAGAGTTTCTCTTCTTCATTTCTCTTGCTATTTCGCTTCTATTTTATAATACGTTATCAGTATGAAACTCTGACAAAATTCTAGAAGGAAGTTGTCATCACTTTACAAAGGTTATTTGTGTGACACTCCAATCCATTGTAAGTTTTTCCTAAAAAATTGGTAATCTCATTATCTATTTATTTGTCATCATACTGGTTCATTGCCTACAATTTTAGTGTTTATTTAATGCATTAAAACCTTATGGGTTTTATGCTAAACATATTATATCTAGTAATATTGTTAAATATACTCAGTGATAAATTAAGCAATTCCATTATGCCTATTATATGATATGTATATTAATTTTGTATACATGCCTATTAATTATTTGTGACACGTATTTTTATCTTAAGCTTATTAAGATGACAACCATGCATCCCAGCAAGATCGTGTAAAAGTAATGATTTTTATTCTTCATCATCTATATGACAGATTAAAAGGATTGAGTACCTTATAATAAGGGATCTCCTAATTTCATGAAATGATTTAAGAAAGGGGTATGAATGCACCAGAAGTTGCACCTTACAAGAACTCCTTATAAATATGAATACACTAGAAGTTGCATCTTACAAAAACTTATTATAGATATGGATGCACCAGAAGCTACACCTTACCAGAACTCATTATAAATAAATGCACTTGAAGTTGCAAAATTATAAAAGTGCAGGTGAATATAACTTTACATTTGATGCACCTGAAGTTACAAAATTTTGAAAGGTGCAAGTGAGTAAAATTCTGCACTTTCTAAATCAACTCACAATTAAAATTATGTGATAAAAAATCTCTGAAGAAGACATGTTGGAAAAAGAAAAATCATATATTATATATCATGTCTCAAAAGTGCTCCTGAAGTAGCAATATCAAGAATATAAGTTCAAGAAAAACTCTGAACTAATATATTGTCTTCTATTGGTTAAACAAAATAATAAGATTTTACTAAAAATCTACAAATTCTATTTGACCAGTTATATACCATTCCCTAAAGTGAATAAAATCTCATTTGATAATTAAAGAAAAATAAGGGTCGTGGACATAGAAGTGGTATGAACAAAATCAAGAAGGATGCACTCAAATATTCTCTAAAAAATGAATATTACACCTTACCACCTGAAGTGAAATTATTAACAATAAATTTTGTTGATCCAGAAGATCACATGAGTTATTTTGATATCTTAAATATAATAGATGTCACTCATTTGATTTCTTCTAGGATACAAATGGATAATTAATAATTTTATTGTTGGTTAAATATCCATACCAATTAATATATTTTTCTTGATCATATTATTACATTTTGTTATGTTTAAAGAATCTCATTAAATTACATATATTGAAATTTAATACCATATTCTTAAAGATCATGTGCAAAAGATGGGTATGTTGTACTTGAATTTGTTAAGTACATCAATGGGCTGACATACTCATGAAACTTCTCAAAGATGATCATTCTTATACAATTCATAGAGAACTCGGTTTGTATAAAGTAATCCGATTAAATTAATTCTCTTGGGAAAGATTTTATGTATATCCATTTAATTTTGAACACTAAGTTGTATACCTAGTTATATGTATGTATGTGTGTATGTCCATGCATAAAAGGTGAAATAAGCTAATCATTAACAAACATGATTTTATTAGAAAAAGAGGCTACTACATTTTTTTAAGGAATTGGGCGAGAAGCCAATTCTTTCACCTCAATTAGTAGTCTCTCGTACTTCTTTTGAAGCTCAGTTGTGGTCTTACCCTATTCTGTGGACCGTGCTACTAAATTATTAGCATAAGAATCCACGAGATTCTTCAGCCCTTTATTTTCCTATTTAAGCTCCCCTAGTTTCTTCTTGTTGTTTTTGAGCAACAACTGCAGAATGGTAACTTGGGAGTGCAGCGCTTAAACTTCATGATTTCTAACATTCAGACGTCGTCCCATGTTAAAAACCGAGGCAACACACTGAATAGTGAGTGCCATTGAGTCATTAATAGTTTGAGGATCTGTCCTCCCAGCCAATACTCTTCTATCTTCTGGAGTGAGGAGACCCACAGCTACTGCCGTTGCAGTTGTATCACTTAGCATCACGGAATCAATTACTCTGACAGGGCTATTCGGGGATAGGAAGTATGGATGCTAGATCTTTGACGCTGCACTAGGCACAGCATTTAGATTAATTGCATTATGGTTGTTTTGAGAAGAAGAGGAAGCCATCCTAGAAAATCTAATAAAAGATTAAAATAAAATTTTGAAAATGATGAATGAAGTTCATCGAAAACCAGAGTATGATAAATAAACTTTAGATTTTTTATTGAAAAGAAAACAGTCTGTGCGATTACCTGTCATCCGATTCCTGAGACACATTTTCCTCAAATTTCAACGTTTGTTGAAATTCGAAATTCGACAAATATAGAAAAAGTTACTGACTCAGGGCTCGATGTGTCGATAGGATTTTCTTTTTGAAAAATCATCAATCATTTTTCAATCTTCCTAAATCATTGGTGTCTTTGGCGTGTGTGATTGGATAAGCCAGACACGTAGCGCCTTCTGAACCATTCATTCACCCGCGTGCCTATCTTATAAATTCGTTTCTCTTCTCCATTGCACATCGCACCTCTCAGATCTTACTCTCTCATCAATTCTTCTGAGCTCTAAAAGGATGCAGCATCACAAACTGATTCATAAAATCAACAATTTAATGTTCTCAGACAGAAACAAGATTATTTTTTTATCAAATTCCTATGAAGTAAGATTATCTTTGATCATACTTCTTAGGTGAAGTATCTTTCTTATCCCCCAAGTCGCTAGAAAGATTTCTGGCATACACTCTTAATACTCCTGCAACTTTGTATAACAAAAAAGAGAGAGCTACTTGGATATGGGTGTCTCACTCATATCCTTTCCTGATTGCTTAATTAATTTGCACTTCGGGAACACAGCAAGGAATATCATATCTCAAATTGATCTAATTTTCTTGTTGTAATAATAGTAATGATTGTATCTTAATTATGTGTTTACATGTTTTGAATTTATGATATTCGGTTAATTATATTTTGATATGAATTTCATTGTATACAATCATGATAATTTTGAAATAGTCTCCCCACCATTAGGGAGAGAAAATTCGTTGCCAGAAACACAACAACACTATCTTATCTTGATCCTTACACAAATCAATGTGAACTGTGGGTTCAAAGAATTATTTGTAAGGTATTGCAAACCAATTATTGTATGCGTTCACTGACAATAAGAAAATTTGAAATCTCATTTTCTAGCTTCTAATACCCTAGTAAGTATTGAATTCCCTGAAGATAAATTAATTGATATAACAGTAAGTATATCTAAGACACACTTGAAGCGTGAAAGATTTGTCGGTGCTAAAGATAGAAATCCCAGGAAAAGGAAAACACAAGGAAAAAGGGTCGCAGCTCCTGAAGAGACTATACCCACGAAAAACGCAACAAAAATAATTAATCTATCCAAAACTAATGAACAAAAATCTCCTGAAAATAAACCTTCTGAAGAGGAATCTCTTGAAGAGTTATCTCCTGAAAAGGAAAAGGTACCTGAAAATGACGAGATCTTGATACATTATGTATGTATAGGAGAAGTATGGAATAGAAATAAAACTGTTGTCGACAACATATTTTCATTTATAGTTGCTCTTGACATTACCAGAAGTAATGATGATGAAATTGAACCACAAATCGTCGAAGAATGTTGACGTAAAAATGATTAGCCAATGTGGAAAGAAGCAATTCAAGCAGAACTAAACTCACTAGGAAAATGTGAAGTATTTGGACCTATAGTCCAAACACCTGAAGGTGTAATGCCTGTTGGATACAAATGGGTATTTGTACGCAAACGTAATGAGAAAAACGAAATTATAAGGTACAAAGCGTGACTAGTGGCACAAGGTTTCTCGCAAAAATCTAGTATAATTATAAAGAAATATATGCTCCTATAATGGATACAATTTCATTCAGAATTTTGATTACTTGGTAGTTATATAAAGATTGGATATGTACATATCTATATGAATTATTGAACGTCTCTGAAAGATATGAAATGCCTGAAGCATATAATCCCTGAAGGATATATTCTATCAAGTAACAAAGATTCATGAAACATATAATTTAAAATCCCTGAAGGATATAAAATACATGAAGTATCTAATTTAAAATCTTTGAATGATATAAAATGCATGAAGTATAAAGTTTAAAATCCCTGAAGGATATAAAATGCCTAAAGCTTATAATCCTTTAAGGATATAAAATGCCTGAAGCATATATTCTACCAAGTAACAAAAATTCTTATATGGTTTAAAGCAATCTGGGTGCATGTGGTACAATTGTCTTATCGAATATTTATTTAAAGAAAGATTTAAGAAAAATCCATATTTGTCCATGCATTAAGGAATAAGAATCCCGATTTGCTACTGATGTAGCTCTGAAATCAGTGGACGGCAGTCAAGACGAGCAGCT
>BKZX01024148.1:3358-14412 GCA_014362285.1 Fagus crenata
TAGGCGACGAATTATGTTTCGTCGCCAAATCAACTTTAGGCGACGAAATTAATAGGCAACGAAAACATTCGTCGCTAAATGTTGAAACTATTAGGCGACAAAAATATTTCGTCGCCAGGACTTTTCGGCTACCAACATTAGTTGACGAAATGATTTTTGTCGCCTAATGTACTATTTCGTCGCCTGGTACATCAAGCGACGAAATTGAGACTTTTGTGCGACGAAAAGGTTTTGTTGCTAATGACCTATTTTCTTGTAGTGCAAGTGGGAAAAGTGTCATTGAATTGGTTATTACTAACATCAATGGCATCTAACATTGTACAATTGGCCAATGATCTTGGTAACAATCCTTGGAATTTATTATCTCTCAAATTAATACTCCTCAATTTGCTTCCATGGAAGATATTGTGCATGCATTGAGGAAGTGAACTACTAAAGTAGTTATTAGACACATCAAGCACATAAAGAGAAGTCATGTTGCAAATTGACACAGTACCACTGAGGTAATTATCAGAAATAGCAAGAATATTAAGATTCTTTAGGTTAACGCTAGAGATTGGAAACTGGCCGTGAAGCTTGTTGGCGTCAAGACCCAAGATATGTAATTGTGTGAGGTTCATCAGCCCAAAAGGAATTGGACCAGTTAATCGATTGGATTCTAAGGAAAGGCTAGTCAGTTGTGTCAAGTTTGCAAGCCCAAAAGGGATTGGACCACTCAATTGGTTATCGTAGAGGCTTAGAAAAGCAAGATGGATGAGATTTCCAATTGAAGATGGGATGTTACCTACCAAAGAGTTATTTGAAAGCTGAAGGTAAACGAGATTTGTGAGATTACCGATTGAATATGGAATGGACTTTGATAAGTTGCAACCCCACATATCCAAAGTAATCAGGGAGCCAAGATTTCCCATTGAAGCAGGTAGCTCACCGGAGAAACTGGTGTCTGCGAAGGTCATTTCCTCAAGAGGACTACTCCAATATTGAAAGTCAGGCAAAGAACCAGTGAGATTTTTGTTGTACTTCATGTCAAGAACCCGCAAATTTGGTAACTTAAATATGCCTCTTGGAAATTCCCCGTACATTCCACAGTCATGGAGATAAAGTGACTTTAAAGTAGACAAGTTTGCAAAGATATTAGGCACCATGGAGACTATGGTCACCCCACCCAGGTCAAGATTTTCTAGGCGGGTTAAATTTTCAACTAGGCTTGTTAGGCTCAACTCTTTTAATTGCAACAAGTTAATATTCCATGAAGACAAATCAATGTTGCAACACAAATACAAGGATGACAATTGGGACAGCTTTGAAACTTCAAATGGAATTTGACCAGAAAACATAGAAGAAGAGAGATCGAGATATGTGAGTCTTGAAAGATTGCCTATCTGGGATGGGATTTGAGAGTATTTAAAGTGATTGTGAGCAAGGTTAAGGCTTTGTAGGTGAACAAGACGGAAGAGACTGCTGTTAGAGTTGATTGAACCATAGAGACAGCTACTACTGAGGTCAAGGCCAATGACATGACCGGTGTCCTCATCGCAGCTAACACCATCCCATGAACAGCAATTACTGCTTTCTCTCTCTAGTGTCCAAGATTTGACCTTAGGATATGCAAAAGGATCATCAAGAGAAGCAGACTTGTTTATGATAAAGCTTTCCTTGAATTGCAACAAGGCTAAGCTCTCATCATCATGGCATAGCGGCTGCATGGAAGGAGACGAATGAGTGAGTAGTATAAGATGAAACGGAGGAAGTAAGTAAAGCAAGCATATCAACGACATGTAGCAACAAAACGAAGACCCCATGATGATGTTTTAATTACATATGTTTTAGCTGCGTATAGGGAAATGCAAATTGGCATGAAAGTATTTATAGACAAAATAACTACTTCGGGTTGTTGCATATCACTTTAAAGCGAAGTCGCTGCATAATGTTTATGGTGTTGTCTAAAATAGTTATTTATTCCATGACTCAAAAGCGTTAGCATGAAAAACGTGAAGTGGCATGGCAAACATAATGCACGTTTTAATCTTTGAGTATTTTATCAAGTCTTTGTTTTTTGAGTATCTTTGAGTATGTTAGTTATCATTTCTCATGTTTGGAGGGTTGATATGAATTAATCCAATATAGATCCTACCTCATGTATGGAATGAGAACAGTGAGTGGGTTTTTATTTATTTTTATTTTTTTGAATTAGTTAGCTTTTGAATTTTGAGAAGAAATATTTTTTCTTGTTTAACTATCATCTTTAGATAGATTTTGATAGATTGTGAGTTTCTTACTTTGTATCTCATAGGTAAATTCCTTAAAGTGATGAGGTTTCTATCCTTTGTGTTGAAGTTGGCTTGAATTAGAATTCTATAGTCCACCACCTTTGTGTTATTCTAGTGGTATTAGAATTACTCAATGACCTATGACTCACGGCAACTTTATGCAAAGTCCTTGTTTTGGTAGGATTCAGCAAAACCCCTTGCTATATATATAAGGCTTTAGGTCTTATTAGTGAGCCACAATATAGAATAACTAGAGAAGGGTTTCTCTAGGTTTATTCTTGGTGAGAGAGAGGTTAGGGTGTAATTGGGGTTTGGGTTCTTAGAGAGAGTCCTGGTACCACTGTTGTAATCTCCCTATTTTCTTAGTGAAACTTTCTCCCTGTCGTCGCCAGTGGATGTAGGCATATTGCCGAACCACGTAAATTCTTGTGTTCTTTATTTGTGTGTTTGATCTCTTTCTCTCTTCTTTAATCTTGCGCAAACAGTTAATTTTCACAACAATTGGTATCAGAGCTGTTGGTCGAAACAATGGCAATTAATGCTTCTATTGCGACGGTAGGCCTAGTTAAGTTCGACGAGACTGGTAACTTTGGGCTATAGCAAAGAAGGGTGAAGGATCTGTTAGTGCAGCAAGGTTTGGTGAAGGCTTTGTACGGGAAGACAAAGAAACCAGAGAAGATGACAGACGATGAATGGGAAGAACTAGACATGAAGGCGGTGAGTACAATTCGGTTATTACTAGCAGACGAAGTCATGTACGATGTCATGGAGGAGAACTCAACTGCAGGGATTTGGTTGAATCTAGAGAAAAGATATATGTCCAAATCCCTCACGAACAAACTGCATCTAAAGCAAAAGTTGTATGGGCTTAAGATGACAGAGGGTGCGGACCTGAGACAGCACATCAATACCTTCAAACAAATCATTAGTGATATGTTGCGAATTGATATAAAATTCGAGGATGAAGATAAGGCGATGATGCTCCTAACCTCCCTCCCGGCTTCCTACGAACACCTGGTGACGACCCTACTTTACGGAAAAGAAACTCTGGAATTAGAAGAAGTTTCAGGAGCCCTGTTGGATCACTACCAACGGAAACATAAGGATTCAGCTGAGAATTCTGGTGAAGGGTTAGTAGTAAAGGGTTATCAAGATCGTGGAAGGAAGAAAGACAAGGATGACAAATCTGCTAGGGGAAGATCTAAATCCAAGAGCAAGACAGTAAAGTGCTTCAAATGCCAAAAGAAGGGGCATATGAAGCGAGATTGTCCAGAATGGAATAAGGGGAAGGAAGAGTCCTCTACATCTGTCAACGTAGTAGCAGACTCAGAATCTGATGGCGACATGCTTTCTGTTTCATCAAGCACTGACGGTTTGAACAATTCTTGGCTTCTGGATTCCGTATGTTCTTTTCACGTGACTCCCCACAGGAACTGGTTCGACACTTATAGGTCAATTAATTGTGGTTCTGTTCGAATGGGTAATGATGCTGCATGCACAATTATTGGAATGGGAACAATTAAAATTAAGATGTCCGATGGTGTGGTGAGAACATTAGAAGAGGTTAGACATATCCCAGATATGAGAAAGAATTTGATTTCATTAGGAACCCTAGACTCAAAAGGCTATAGCTATAAGTCTGAGAATGGGATAATGAAAGTTTCAAAGGGTGCTATGGTTGTGATGACAGGTCAGAAAATAAGTAGCAATGTTTATAAATTGCTAGGAAATACCATTCTAGGTGGAGTTGCTGTAGTAGCTGAGTCTGAGGATGATGATACACTCTTGTGGCATATGCGGCTAGGGCATATAAGTGAGCGTGGTATGAGGGAATTGCACAAAAGAAATCTGTTGACTGGGATTAAGTCATGCAAATTAGATTTCTGCAAATATTGTATTATGGGAAAGCAGTGTAGGGTGCGATTTAAAACTGCCACACACAAGACAAAGGGTATATTAGACTACGTGCATTCAGATATTTGGGGGCCAATGAGAACTCCTTCGAAAGGAGGAGCTCAATATTTTATGAGCTTCATTGATGATTATTCCAGAAAAGCTTGGGTTTATTTCTTGAAGAACAAGTCTGAGGCTTTTGCTAAATTTAAGATTTGGAAAGCAGAAGTGGAAAATCAGACTGGAAGGAAGATAAAGTGCCTTAGGACTGATAATGGCACTAAGTACAGGGATGGTGATTTCTTGAAGTTCTGCAAAGAGTATGGTATCAAGAGACACTTCACAGTACGGAAAACTCCTCAACAAAATGGGGTGGCTGAGAGACTTAACAGGACCATCACAGAAACAGCTAGATGTTTAAGGTTGAATGCTAAGCTTCCTAAAATTTTTTGGGCGGAAGCAGTGGATATGGCTTGTTATATCATCAATCGATCACCTAGAGTTGCACTTGATGGGAAAGTCGCTGAAGAAGTATGGACAGGACAAGAAGTTGATTACTCTTTCATGAGAATATTCGGGTGTCCCGCATATGTTCATATCTCAGGTGAAGACAGGTCAAAACTCGATCCAAAATCAAAGAAGTGCATCTTTCTTGGTTTTAAGAAAGGGGTAAAAGGGTACAAGCTTTGGGATCCAGTTGCACAAAAGGTGGTGATCAGCAGGGATGTAGTGTTTGATGAGAAGTCAATGACAAAAGCATTCAAGGAAGAGAAGTCTCAAGCAGCGGAAAGCAGTAATAACATTGGTAGATCAACAGTGCAGGTGGAGCTTGATGAATTGGAGTCTCAGTCAAATGAGGAACCTCACAGTAATGATCAAGAACAGGATAGCACCAGATCAGATAGGCCTAAACGCAACAAAAGACCACCAGTCAGGTATGGTTTCGAGGATCTTGTGTCTTATGCTCTACTTACCAGTAGCGAGGATCCTTCTACATTTCAGGAAGCAATTGAAAGCTCTAAAAAGGATAAGTGGATGGAAGCTATGGTGGAGGAGAATGAGTCTTTGAGCAAGAACAAAACTTGGGAGTTAACGGAACTTCCAAAAGGAAAGAAACCTATAGGTTGCAAGTGGGTGTTCAAGAAGAAGGAAGCAGTATCAGAAAAAGAAGGGGAAAGATTCAAGGCACGATTGGTAGCAAAGGGATATTCACAGAGACATGGGATTGACTACGATGAGGTATTTTCACCTGTAGTCAGGCATACATCTATTAAAGCAGTATTGGCTTTGGTAGCAGATCAGGATCTGGAATTGGAACAACTGGATGTGAAGACGGCTTTCCTTCATGGGAATTTGGAGGAAGAGATTTTCATGGAACAACCAGAGGGGTTCAAGCAACCTGGTACAGAGAATCTTGTCTGCAGATTGAAGAAGTCACTTTATGGACCCAAGCAATCTCCTAGACAGTGGTACAAAAGGTTTGATTCGTATATGATCCAGATTGGTTATACCCGTTGTGAATATGATTGTTGTGTATATGTTCGTATACTTGAAGATGGTTCTTATATTTTTCTGCTACTGTATGTGGACGATATGTTAATTGTTGCTAAGAGCATGTGTGAGGTTAACAGGTTAAAATCTTTGCTACACAAAGAGTTTGAAATGAAAGACTTGGGTGCTGCTAAGAAAATTCTGGGTATGGAGATTCACAGAGACAGAGGGGCAAGAAAGCTGTGGTTGTCTTAGAAAAACTACATCAGGAAGGTGCTTGAAAAATTTAGCATGTTGGATGCTAAGCCTGTGAGCACACCATTGGCGAATCACTTCAGATTATCTGGTAGTCAGTGTCCAAAGAATGAGGAAAAAATTGAAAATATGTCAAAGGTTCCGTATGCTAGTGCAGTGGGATGCTTAATGTATGCAATGGTCTGCACCAGGCCGGATTTGGCTCATGCAGTGAGTACTGTTAGCAGGTACATGGCGAACCCAGGGAGAGAGCACTGGAATGCAGTGAAGTGGATTTTCAGATACTTGAAAGGCACTGCGGAACATGGGATCTTATTTTCAAGACAGCCAGGGACTAATTCAGTTGTAGGGTATGTGGATGCAGACTATGCAGGTGAGGTGGATGACAGGAGGTCTACTACAGGTTATGTGTTTACACTATCAGGAGGACCTATTTGTTGGAAATCTACATTACAATCCATAGTAGCCATGTCCACTACAGAAGCTGAATACATGGCTGTAGCTGAAGCTGCAAAGGAAGCATTGTGGTTAAAGGGGCTAGTCAAAGAACTTGGTTTGAATCAAGGTGGAGTTCAGATGCATTGTGACAGTCAGAGTGCCATTTACTTGGCTAAGAATCAGGTTTATCATGCTAGGACGAAACACATCGATGTTAGGTTCCACAAGATAAGAGAGTTGATTGTTACAGGAGATATTGTTCTGGAGAAGGTGCACACTTCAGAGAATGCAGCTGATATGTTGACGAAGCCAGTTACCACAGCCAAGTTCAAGCATTGCTTGGACTTGGTCAATGTTAGCAGCTTGTGATAGCCCTTTGGGGCTATGGTGGCGGCGATGGAGGAGAAGTTCGTGAGGCTTGACCAATTCAAGTCAAGGTGGAGATTTGTTGAAGTTGGCTTGAATTAGAATTCTATAGTCCACCACCTTTGTGTTATTCTAGTGGTATTAGAATTACTCAATGACCTATAACTCACGGCAACTTTATGCAAAGTCCTTATTTTGGTAGGATTCAGCAAAACCCCTTGCTATATATATAAGGCTTTAGGTCTTATTAGTGAGCCACAATATAGAATAACTAGAGAAGGGTTTCTCTAGGTTTATTCTTGGTGAGAGAGAGGTTAGGGTGTAATTGGGGTTTGGGTTCTTAGAGAGAGTCCTGGTACCACTGTTGTAATCTCCCTATTTTCTTAGTGAAACTTTCTCCCTGTCGTCGCCGGTGGATGTAGGCATATTGCCGAACCACGTAAATTCTTGTGTTCTTTATTTGTGTGTTTGATCTCTTTCTCTCTTCTTTAATCTTGCGCAAACAGTTAATTTTCACAACACTTTGCTATGTATCCCTTGGGTGAATTCCTTAATATGTGACTTACGTCATTGCTGATAAACCTAAAAAAAAAAAAAGAAAAAAAAAAAAGAAAGAAAGATACCACCAAATACTTTAACAAAGATATGGATGGATTTGTTCTTGTAAAGGTTTGTGAATGCAGAGAAAGATAACAACTTTTGAGTATAAAAATTATTATAAAATTCTTACTTTGTAGAGATATGGTAATGAGCATTCACTCTCCATTCTTCATACCATTTTTTAGTCAAATGATAGCTAGATAGCCACTCACAAAATTCGTTCTACATCCTACTAGTTTCCCATTTCTATTTTTTATTTATTTTTAAATGTTAGAGCGACTCGACACCATGAACGAGTCACTCGCTGAAACATCTATCATTTTAAAGTTCAAGCCAATTGTAGCATTGTTTAGTGGGGAGATTGGAGAAATTATTCAATCTACCAGATGAACTACATCATTCATCCACCAACCCAATAGTTAAATGCCATGGGTTATAATTAACTAAGTCGAATCATTGTCACTCAACTCACCAAAATTGAAAAGACCCAAATACCCTCCAACAGATCCAAGCACATTTCTTTTCCCACATGACTTGTAACCTTGGTATATTCCAATTGATCGGGGAGATAGGCCACTACTCTAACGACCAGATTCATCTACAACCACTCAGTGCATTCACCTCCATAGGTGAGTGACAATAGCAGCAAACTAGATCCTTGTCGTTGCCCCATCTCTTGATCTTAGAGAATTGAAATCAATAGATATTCAATTATATGGTCAAAATTTAATTAAAAATATTAAAATATAGGATTTAATTTGAAATCGCTACAAAACCAAGAAAATTTGTACAAGAAGTTCTTACATTATTCAGTAACTAACCAAGAAAAAGATTCAGCAAAATGCTCCAACATTATTATATATACTAGTCGCAAACCTGTGCGATGCACGAGAAATATATCTAATCTAATTAATCTAATGTTGTACAACATCAATATAAACAGAAAAACGAATGAAGTCAAGACAACAATTAGAACATTGCTTAAGAAAAGCTTAAGAACTACAAAATTATAAAACCAACGGAACAAAGAACACCAAAAGCCAAAAAATAAAAATATTGAGCAGAATAGAAAAACCAAATAAATAAATAAAAGTATGAAACCTGGCAAAGCCAATCAGAAACTAAAGTGGAAAGAATGCACATTTGAAACTTAAACAACAATAGAACTATAAAAACCACTTGGAGACTAAAAAAAAAATCCCAGCATCGGATTTAAATAGGAAATTGGGGGTGCAATTAATTGGGAAGATGAAGAGGTTAGAGAGTTCAAGAGGTGAGAGTGAGAGTGAGGTAGATGAAAAAGTGAGGTAATTAATTGAGGAGATGAAAAAGTCAGAGAGTTCAAGAGGTGAGAGGTAGATGAAGAGATGAGGTAGAGGAATAGCCATGAGAGAGAGAATTTTTTTTTGAATAAAAGTGTGAGAGAGAATTAAAAAGAGAGAAGGAGAAGGTGGAAGTATGTGGGAGTAGCAAATCTGATATGGCGGTATTTGGAGAAGCCTAAAAATTTTCTCTCAGTTTCAGTTTTTAGTTTATACTAGTCGCAAACCCGTGTGATGCACGGGAAAACTATTGAATATAAGCTCAAAAGAAATATTTTTATTTTTTTATTTTTTCTATTGAAAATGTATGGAGAGGTTTTTTTTTTTTTTGAGAGAGTGCTTTAATAACATTCCTTATACATGCACAAACCCATATGCTTAATGCAATTTAAAAATTAACTATAAAGAAAAGTCACTTACATACAAAAGGCATGTTAAGTAATACATGAGTATTAAACGACCTATAAAGCTCAAATCTCTTAATATAGTACCACACCGATATGAGAAAATTTTCACTAAAAATTCCTAATGCACTTAGTTTGGGTATCATTTATGTAGGAAAACAACAATAGTATTACATTAATGCTAGAAGAAAGTTTTCAGCATAATTTCTAATAAAGGATGCTTGGCTTGCCAACTAAATAAAAGGTATGCATGACACAGACATTCATGGAATGTAGAAGCATTGAAGGTACATGACAACCTATCTAAACCTTGAAGCTTGATGTTTCTCTATTGTTATAAAAGGAGGTGCCACAATCCCCAGTGGTTGGAATTATGACAATTCCCTTAGCCAGGTTCAATTAAAATTTGCAATTTGGTCATGCAGGAAAAAATTCCCTTAGCAAGGTGTTGGTTTGAGAATAATTACATCTCAACATAAAAGTAATCCAAACAGAAAAATTACTAAATTTTAGAATTTATTTTTAAGCAAAACTCAAGGCAACAACTAAACCAAACAAACCCAAATACTTCTCATTTTATACAAGAAGTAATTCATAACAAAAAATTGCAACTCTTACTCATTCTTACCGAATGAAACATTACTAAATTATATATATATATATATATTTATCAACAAAAATCAGCGCAACAACTAAACCAATTTGTTGTGTTCGATTCGTATATAGAATAGATTTAGTCAGGTTCAAGGTGACAAACCTCCAAGCAAGTTAAATAGAAAGGTTGTTTGGAAATAATATTCTCATTGATTATTGTTCATCTAAGAACCGGCTTTTAATAGCCCTGTAAACAAATAAAACTCCTAATCAAATAGCAGCTCCTATCCAACACTCCTAACCAACTACTAAGTCATAACAATGATAAACACCTATCCTAACAGCAACTCAATAATAGTACACAGTCCTCTACTGAACGACTATGAAAGGCTAGCATAGTTATCTAGCTATTGAGTGGCTTTAGGACACATCATAATCCATAACTGAAAACTGAAAACTGCAACTCCTACTCTTTCTTACCTAAAGAAACTTACTTAGAGCAAAACCTTAGAAACCTATCACAACACAGAACCCAAAATCCTATCTAAACTCTAGTTTGCATCATATTTAAAGCTCTGCTCTAAGGAGAAAATGTAGGGTACTCAAGAACTAAGCACGTACGTGTGGTTTAAACAGAACTAATTTAACATTTTTCCATACAAAAATTTAAGAGATTTCAACCAAAACTCAACTAATATGATGATGATATTATTATCAATTACATGATATTATTCTACTCTAGGAAGTTGTTTCCTTGCCATGATGAAAGCTAGTTCTGAGTATCTTCAAGACCATTTTTGAAGTCAATCCCATTGTTATCATGTCAATCCCATTCTCTTTAGCAAATTTCCAAGTAGCCTCCTCAGAAATAAAAAATGAAACCAAACAAAAAATGAAACCTTCAAAAAATATATGCAATATCTGTTATATACTATCAAAAAAGTTGTTTAATATTATCGTGAGCATGTGAATCTATCAAATTCCAGTACAATGACTTAACCGTATCATGTAGATCTTTTCAAAATGTATTTAAAACAGTGAAGATCCTCTAAAGAACCATAGAATTTGAACATAAATATATTCATAGAAAGCAAGGTAAAATGCAGGACAATCTGCACATAGGGAAAAAAATGGCAAACCATGTGCTGATCAGCAATATGCATATAGAAACTAAAAATAAAAGTAAAAAAGATAATATTCCCTCATGTTTCTTGCCAAATCATCTCTTAAGCAGTATCCTAATGTCAATCCCATACTCCACTTCCTTTCTCCAGATGCCCCACATCACCAAGAGATCTCCTAATATTTATGTTGATGTATTGTAGGCACCACTAATCCTCTAAAATCTCATTACCACACCACTTGCTACTAAAGATAAGGAGGCTCCAAATATCCCTCCCTCTCACTGTTATGGTTGCCCC
>BKZX01024148.1:14512-31296 GCA_014362285.1 Fagus crenata
CCAATCTCCTCAATGGTTGTGTTCCCTGTTTTACAGTCTATTGTGAATACCTTCCAATCTAATTGGTGCTTTGAGTTAATTCAAAACCAAAAGCAAGTAGAGGGTATCAAGATTTCAGAAAGTTATTGGGGTACCTATAACATCAGGGCAGCAGTTAGTGAGCATATGTATCAGGATATAAGTGGTGCATGTGGTCAGCTGGCGGTTAACCTGCTTGAAGGAACCAAAGAATCATAAACATATCCTCTCTATGTCTTAGTTTTCAGCCCCTTGTTGCTTGTTGTCGTGGTTATTTCTGTTGGGCCTTGCTTCGTAAGAATTTAGATATTGGAACATATGTACAGAATTTACTTACTCACAAATTTCTCATCTATCTTGAATTCATTTGGACATAAGTTTTATTTCTACACATATGTGGAAATCTCTTTGAGCTGACTAAAGAAAAAAAAACTTTGCTTCATTACGTTTACTCTAGAACCTAGACCAAGTTGTAAACTAACTTAATAGTTCAAAGGAGACTAACACACGTGTAAAAATGCAAATATCAGTTAACAGAACTGGAAACTTCTATAAATAACCCACAAGGTTATTGCCAATGTAGCTAAATCAAGTAGGGTGTATATATCTATTCCATAACAAAACTACAGGAGAGCCTAACAACTAAAAAATAACAAAAGGATGATATTATAAGTGCAGACAGCAAAACAACATAAGAGAACCATTTGCACCCAATTTCTAAAAAAAAATATTATTTGCTATAGAACTATGAGTGATAAATCTCGGGGGATGGTGGGTGGATCTCAATTTAATTCAAAAGAAGAAAAGAATAGAGAAAAGCGTAGAACACCTTTTAAAATGACATTTTTACATCCAATCTACCAAACATATAAATCCCAATTCATCAAAATATAATACAGGGGGAGGAGATTAGAATTCTTTGCTGCATATCATCATCAAAACAGAATATAGGGGGGTGAGAGATTAGAATTCTCTGTCATTAATTTTTTATATTGGTTCCATGACAATAGACCAGTTCAACAATAATTGCTAAATTATTGTACAAATGTTATTTGGTGATTAAAAATAATTCAGCAATATGAAAATATTCATTCACCTAAGACCAATTGTATGACTCTTGAAACCCAAATCTTTGCGTCCAAGCCCAAGACACTTTTCAGTTTGTCTCAAGCATTTTGTCAAACACTCTGAGGATGATTTCTATTGGCCTATCTTCGCATGAGATATAGAAGTGCAAATATTGATAAAAAATAAAAAAAATAAAAAAATGAGATATAGAAGTGCAAAGCTTTGTTATAGGGTACTGATTCCATTGTTTCTTTATTAAAGAATTCCAGAAACCATGAAATAGATTGAAGGATTGGGTTATGAATTTCATAATTTTTAATTTTATTTAAAAATAAAATAAAAATTATGAAAAGAGAAAGACCTGATGAGTGAGCTGGACGATATAGCAATTGGTTATCCTTACTGCCCACAGAGAAAGGCAACAATAATGTTTGAATATGGAGAAATAGAACAGGCCAGCAAATTGAGGAGGCAACTATTACCACCTTTTATTGCGGCAAATATCCATCAAATATTCAAGTAGATAATAGAAAACTATTTAAAGAATAAAAGAGAGAAGAAAATTTAAAGTAAAAAATACCTTAAACTTTACCAAGAAGGAATGAAACGTAGATCAAATAATGGATCCGAAGCACAGTCGCGTGAAGAAGATATACCAACAAACAATCCAATCTGGGTCCTTGGCCAATCCAGTGAGGACCTTCATAGAGCCGGAGTAGGATTCTAGCCTTGTGGAGGAAGAGTGTTGATGACTTGGGATCTCCGAATTTGGTGAGCTTCTAGGCAGTAGAGAAGAGAAGGAAGCAAAAAAAAAAAAAAAAAAAAAAAAAAGGATTGTGATGGCAGCGGTGCTAGAGAGAGAGAGAGAGAATAGTGAGAGAAGGGAAGTAGGGATAATTATCCTATACTCCAGGAGTACATTAAATGCGTACTCCTTCCTCTCACAGAAGTTGTGGGTCCTGCTAATTAAATTCATGATGGGACCCACCACTTCTGTGAGAGGAAAGAGTACGCATTTAATGTACTCCCGGAGTACCTAATAATTTTCCGGGAAGTAGTTGGGTATTCTTGGCCCTCCTTTGGCGACTTGTACTGAGGTGTGCAGAGACAGCGATTAGAAATCCATATATATAACTCTAATTGGTTGCAATGTGTGGCAATTGAAGGGTCTGTAACTGAGGATTAAATGAGGAGAGGAAGAGTTGGAAGGGGAAAAAACAAAAGTGAACCGTATGCTTTTTTAATGGGAAAGAGTAAATAAACCAGAAAAAGCAACCGGTTGGCGGTAGATGAGAAGGCACAAGAGAGGGAGAGAGGAAAAAAAAAAAAAAACCGTGTATTAGAGAGAGAAAAGGGTAAAGGGATGAAAATTGGATGAGTGCTATGGGATGAAGAAATCTGACGTGGCAAGTTTTGAAGGAGACAAAAAACTTTTTCTCAGCTTTGAGTTTTAATTTATATTAGTTGCAAACCCGTGCGATACACGGAAAAATTACTTAAAATGAAATCTAAAGAATTATTGGTTAAAATATGATTTTTTCTGTCTTTTATATTTTTTCTAAATATAAAAATTGATAATTATTAAAAGACATTTATTATTATTGTGTTTATATATAAAATATATTATAGTATTAGGCATTTATTATGATTTTGTTTATATATATGGAACAATATATTATTTCTATTAAAGAAAATATAATGTGTCAAGATTTGAATGAGATGTTTAATTATAGAATAAAAATTTAAATTCAATTAAAAAATATATATTAAAATAATGAGGTAAAATTGTGAGAGCAGCTTATGTGGTACAATATTATGAGGTCAAATAAAAGTAAAAAAAGTTTCGGTTTTACATTATAGTATAGATTTGTTTTTACACTTTTTGTTCAAATATTGCTTCTTTGTTAACCCTTTTCATTTCACATATTACTTTCTTTATATATATTCTCTTTGCTAATAAGTACTCTTTTAGTACAAAAAAGTGTTCAAAATATATAATAAGGTTGGTCAAATATACAACATTCATCTCAAAATGCCAATATACACTCTAACCATCATAATAATGTAAAATCATAGAACAATCGATTATTTATTTTTTTAAGGAAGCAACTTGTTATTGAATGCAATAAAGTTTGGTTGCTAACAATGTACACATATCTTGAAAGGAAAAAAAAAAAAAAAAAATTCTATTGTGTATGTATTTAAGGAAAAACAAATCCATGGCTAGTGTCCAATTAATCTTTCCAAAAATTATCAACATGAACTTCAACGTGAAAAAAAGATGTCTCAAGTAATTCAAAACCTCTCAATACATGATCTCAATCATAAGTATATAAAACATTTATCATTGGTTTTACACTACCAAATAAATTTCAGTGACAATACTATTCCAAGAGATTTCTATCCTGTAATATATAATCAACCTATTTATCATAGAAAGCCAAATTATTCTTCATTTTTCTGCAAGATTCTTATATATATATATATATATATAATAAAAATAAAAATAAAAAATCTAGTGCATTGTGCAAGCTATAAGACACCTCACTCACAATCACATATCATCAGCGGATTTTAAATTTAAATAATCAAATGAGAAGTGTGGGTGACCTAAGCTAATAAATTGTCAACCAATGGGTCATAAAGACTTATCAAAATAATTATAAATAAAAAAACCAATGGGTCATAAAGTAAACAAAAACAAAGAAATAAACTTGTTGAATAACAACAGCTGCAACACTGCCAGCATATTATAACAATATCAAACTTCATTTTCTTTATATGAATTGCTTAAAATCAAAAGAAGGAGAGCAAATCTTTATAATGGCAAGAAGCCAAGGACAATTATTACTTCTACCCAATCTGTTTCACCAAATAATTTAAGGTGTAGATTCAACAAAGAATCATATGGTTTTTGCATATGAGAAATGAATTGATCCATTATATTTCACATAGGATGTGAAAAGGATCCAAAAGGCTAAAATCATAAGCAAAGTGTGTTCCCAGTAATTATTAATCTAGTAAGATAAAGGTAAATATACATCACATATAGATAAAATATACTATGTGAAATCATAGAAGGATGGAAATAAAATTACAATAGATGTATAAAGATGAGTGCATTACAGAGGGAAAAAAAATATTTATGAATCCATCCTTTGGCTTTACAAAATAAGGACTGTTGATGGTATATATACTTTTGCTACAAAACGATATTATTCAATTTTGGTAGCAGCAGTGATCTTACACTGACCTTGAATCTTCACAGCACCAATTCTTCTAACACCTGCTAAATCAAATAAACATCCAGGTTATATGTTGACAAACACATGCACAAATGCATGTGTGCACAAACAAAATGAAACAATTAGAAGAGAATTATAATGCTATTGATTTCTACACCAGTATTTTTACAGCCTCTATCAAAATATTTAGTCTTCAGCTTTTCCTTGTTGATAATTTTTTTTTTTTTTTTTTCTTTTGGTTGTTGCTCCTCTACTTCATCCTCATAATAGGTTATGTGTTTTTAAAATTCTAATTGTCAATTTATCAAATAGGTGGTGTGCAAATTAAAAAAAAAAAAACACTATGTAACACCCTACAAAGCCATGCCATGGTTAAAGCTCATAGTGGGAATTGATTAGATTAATTAGGTATCCACCCTTATTTCACAAAATGGGGTGCAATTATGCTTGATATATATGTTTATTTCTTGAAATAGCAGGGTTCAAATACATCCATACACATGTAAATAATAGAAGATAATCTTTACTCAAACTCTTTGGGTTCAAATACATCCCTACACGCCACACATATAGGAACATCAAATTCTTTACCTCGCCCCAAAGCTCTTGGGCGGACCCATGACCTTGAATATGCACGTGTTGTGTTTGTAAATGTGAAACAATGAGAACTTATAAAACTATTTGAAAAGCATTCATTTAAAAAAAAAAAATTGTTTGTAAAGCAGACATTTTTAATTTATGTAATTTTCTCAAATACAAACACAGCCCATAAAAAATAAAAACGTATCAAGTGGGGCAAAATGCAAATCTTACCAATGATATTATCAGATTCAAAAGGCAAGCGACCTGACCTTCGATCTATTTTCGTAGCACAATAGTATTAATTCTTAGGATATATAAGAACAGATTATTGTCTTAGTATGGAACCTGTTGAACAAATTATATGAAATCATATTGCCTTGCGTGTGGCTGCACTGCTGGGGCTACTGGAAATTGTGGCTGAGTGTAGTGTACATAAACAATGAGAAAAATATGTAAGGCTTAGAAATTAAGATGTACATACCAAATGTAAAGAAGAAGAAGCTATTTTGTCTAAGTTATGCACCTTTTGAACAGATTTAGAGACATTATGTAACTCAGTATCAAATAGGCTTTTGCCAGAATATCCTTTCAAACAATATATCAAACACATCAGAGGCAAGCCACATATAAATTTTTACACAGCAAGTTTAATTGTTGGAATTGCAACTTAAGTTCCTTGATGGAGCAATTATGTAAAGCAAGAAGAAGATTTGGAGAGAGAGAGAAACCTGTTTGCTTCTAATGGAGATTGAGAGCCAAGGCCGTGTAAGCTATGTTATGCATGAGAAGTTTTTGCGGCATTTGCAACTAAAATTCTAGTTCAGCTGTGCACCTTTAATAAAAATTCTCATTGCTTTGATGTTTGGCATTGTGGATGTAACCGTTGGAATGTGAAAAGTGTTGCCAATCAAGCTGGATTTTGTAGGTGTAACGGTGGGAAGCTAAAAGGGTGACCAACTTAATGCCCATTTATTTAATTTAGAGTAATTTAATGAGTAGCTGAAGCATTACTTAGAGGAGAATGGGAGATTGATGGGAATTAAGAAGAGAGAGAGAAAGCATTATAATTATGAGAACGTGTGAGAGAGAGAATTAAGTGTGAGAGGATAATATTCCTAAAACAGCCGGAAAAAAAGAAAGTGGGCTAGACCTGGAATGTTATGAGAGAGTTGAGAGGCATGAGATTTGGATTGATGTGGGAAGAGTAAATCTGACGTGGTAGGTTTTAGAGAAGACAAAAAAAATCTCTCAGCTTCACCTATTAGTTTATATATAATAGATTATATTTTTGAATAAAAGTGTGAGAGAGAATTAAATAGAGGAAAGGAAAAGGTGGAAGTGTGTGGAAGTAGCAAATCAGACGTGGTGGTATTTAGGGAAGCCTAAAAATTTTCTCTCAGCTTCTGCTAGCTTTTAGTTTATACTAAACTATAACCCACGCAATGCGCGGCTCTTTTTCATTGTTTTTCTATAAATATGTTCCTAACAAAACAACTAAACTAAGAAGAATGAAGAAATAATAACAATAATGAAAAGGAAAAAATTTTTAGAAAAAAAAAAAGTGTAAAATAGAAAATGTAAATAATTTTTCTTTTCACTTAAAAATAGAAATGGTCATTTTTATTATATTTCATCAAATGGGGATATTAAACATAAAGCCAATGTGGGTTTATATCCAAGGGTTGTATTGACTTAGCAAAAAAAAAAAAAAAAACTCACTTCACATCATTTATGAATTTCAATCACTTTGTTGAACCTTAATTGTTTCATATAGGGATTCTAAATGTTCAGAGGTTTCTCATTTTTGTTTAACTTACAACATTTTGATAAGACATATAAATAATACAATTTGTCACATATTTATCTCATCTTTACCTTTTTTGACTTTATTTTGTTTCTCTTTTTATGTGTTTTTGTGCAATTTATCACTTATTAATAATCACATAAACAATATTTGTGACCTTAGAAGTCCATCATATAACAAATTGGTCCACAAAAAAAAAAAATATATTAAGATGTTATTCCCTCTGCCCCTAATTAAAAAAAAAAAAATAATAATAATTTACATAGGGATTGAACCCACGCCCTCACCCTCACGGAGGGGTGAGACTTTTTGAAGAGAGAAATAACCATTGGAACGAATGTCCAAGTTGTAATTTAAATGCGTATTTGAAATAACATATATTGTGTTTAACATATTTGGCTTTAATTGGAGCATATAATTGAGTAGTGGGTATTTAATTTCTTAATGGTGTTATTTTTATTATGGGGTAGTGGATATTTAATTTATTAATGATGTAAAAAATTTTTTTTAATAAACTGACATATGGCAAGCAGAAGACATTGCCTTAAATGTCACATGATAGAAAAACAGCAACATCTTCTACTTTAATATATATATATATATATATATATAGAGAGAGAGAGAGAGAGAGAGAGAGAGAGAGAGAGATTGGTACTAGAAATGGACAAGAAAACTAGACAATCATCCTCCAAATTCTGAATCTCCATTTGAGGAAGTAATAGGGGGGTAATAATAATAACGTGACACCTTTCACCAAGAAATATTTTTTTAAAAGAATTACATTCTTGAAGTGGATATCTTTTTTAGAGGAAAATTCTAGAAGTCAATATTAAGATAAGAGCCTTTGTTTTATCTATTGACTTAAGACGAGTCATGTTGAAAAAGGACATAAAAAATTAAGAGAAGAGAAAAAAATATTGGATGCCTTTTCTTTGTGGAAAATAGGAGAGGTTACGTAGAAAAATTAAGCCCCTAGAAGACACGAATTGTGCCTTTTCTTAAATATATGAGAGTTTATGTAGAAAAATTGAGTCCCATAATACACGATTTGTGTCTTTTCTTTGTGAAAAAATAGGAGTGCAAACATAGAAAAATTGAGCCGCTAAAAGACATGCATTGCACTTCATTGGTGACATGTACATGTGCGTGGGTCCTAATTAATGAGTGAGTAGTTGAAGATGTGGAATGAGTGGATGTATTTTTTAGAAGAAAATTCTAGAAGTCAATATTAAGATAAGAGCCTTTGTTTTATCTATTGGCTTGAGACGAGCAGGGCCGGTCTCGGACCCAAGCCCGTCACAATTTTAGTTGCCCACTTATTATTAAATATTAAAAAATATCATAAAAGTCCCAAAAAAAATTTTTATGCAAAATAAATGTTACATTATGTTTTTAGCTTGAATTACATTGAAAAAAAAATTAAAACAAAATGTAATCTCAGTTATAATAATTATATGTCTAATAGTTTTTTAACTAAAAAATTCCTTATTATTAATTTTTTTAAAAAAAAATCATAGTCTTATAAAGAACAACAAAATTAATACTAATAAAAAATTAAAAGTCATAAAAAAAAAAAAAAAATCATTAGATAAACACGGGAACACATTACACGGCAACACAAAACAATGACTTGCCCCCCACAAACCTATCCCTACATACAAAACACATGGCCAGGGACCACACATACGTGAACAAAATTTTCAAACAAATCAATAAATCACATGGTAGAGACCAGCCTTATTCACACGAATACTGAAACACATCAAATATGTCTTACATATATCTTATTAAAAGCACAACACTACCATAAAAATATATATATATATATATACTACTAAATTTTTTTATATGTAGACTAATATATATATATATATATTTCCTTTTTTGTATAGTTGTATACTAATAATAATAATTATTTTTTTTAATGTCTACTAATTCTTTTTTTTTTCTTCACTTATTGCCCCCATGGGGGGGTTACCCTAGCCCTTGGGCTTGTGGGGCTTACCCTAGGGCCGGGCATGGAGATGAGTCATGTTGAAAATGAAATAAAAAATTAGATTCCTTTTCTTCGTGAAAAATAGGAGAGGTTACGTGGAAAAATTGAGCCCCCAAAACACAGGATTTGTGTCTTTTCTTTGTGGAAAAATAGGAGAGCAAATGTAGAAAAATTGAGCTACCAGAAGCATGCATTGCACTTCATTGGTGATAAGTACATGTGTGTGGGTCCGAATTAAAGGGTCAGCAATTGAAGACGTAGAATCGGTGGTGTGAGAAATAATATGAGCCAGTTGTAGAGTGGAGGGAGAAACAATAGGGGTCCATTAAGAGAAGAAAAAATTAGATGCCTTTTCTTTGTGGAAAATAGGACAGGATATGTAGAAAAATTGAGCCCTTAGAAGACGTGAATTGTGCCTTTTCATTGTGAAATACAAGAGAGTTTATGTAGAAAAATTGAGCCCTAGAAGACATGATTTGTGTCTTTTCTTTGTGGAAAAATAATAGAGCAAACATAGAAAAATTGAGCCACCAGAAGACATGAATTGCACTTGTGTCCTCGGAAATTTAGAGTAGTTACGAATTCTCCCAATTTATGGCCCACCATGCGATCTGTTATATAAATAGGAAAATGCTCATTTCCGTTATGTATAGCAATAGTATGGCCATTGGTAATACATACATGTATGTCGGTCCTAATTAAAGAGATAATAATTGAAGACGTGGAATGAGTGGTGTGAGAAATAATATGAGCCATCTATAGAGTAGGGTGATAAATAATAGGTGTCACTAGTATTTGAATTTATCTTCGATTATTATGTTAACACTAGACTATAACCCGCGCAATGCGCGGCTCTTTTTCATTATTTTTCTAAAAATATTTTTCTAACAAAGTAACTTAACTAAGAAGAAGGAAAAAATAATAACAATAATGAAAAAAAAAAAGGAAAAGAAAAGAAAATTAAGAAAAGTGTAAAATAGAAAATGTAAATAATTTTTCTTTCTGCTTAAAACTAAAAATGATCATTATTATTATATCTCATCAAATGTATTATACTGATTTTTATTATATTTCATCAAATGTATTATACTAAGTCTATAAAGATAACTACTAATAACTCTCTAGACTAGTTGCATCAATTCCTTTCAATTGGGGTTTATATCCCGGGGTTGTATTCATTTAGCAAAAAAAAAAAAAAAAAAACACAAAACTCTCTTAGTGTTTCACTTTTAGAGCATGGAACCCTTGAAATTTTGAGTGTAACACTTAACCCTTATTTGAGATTGTTTTATGTGTAAATCGTTAAACATTTGTGAAACTAAATAGTGTGTTGCTCATGTGATGACACGTGCTCATATTTAGAGTTACTAATATGATAACATGTGTACATATTATCTCATAAAATAGTATCATATAAGGGTTTTTTGTTACACTCAAAACTCTATAAGGATTCAAGTTTACACATTAATCGTTTATACATAAAACATTTCCACAAGAAGTTAAATGTTACACTCAAAATCTTATTATGGGAAAATCACAACGGGTTTTATGTTTTTTTCTTTTTTCTTTTTTTAAGAAACGATTGAACATTTTATTAATTTAAAAAATTCAGTACATCTAAAGTCAATTAGTTATAAAAAAGAAAAAAAAAACATTATGCGGTTTCTTCCACCCAAATCTCCCCATCATGCAATCCCTTATTTTACATTGCTTCCCCTCTATCACCTTAATGTTACTTTGAGAAGGCCATTTATCCTCACCAACAACTACGGGTTAGTTCCAACCTTTTCTGAAAATTTCTCACAACAAAAATTGCA
Organism: Fagus crenata; assembly: GCA_014362285.1. Lineage (NCBI taxonomy): Eukaryota > Viridiplantae > Streptophyta > Magnoliopsida > Fagales > Fagaceae > Fagus > Fagus crenata. The sequence continues at coordinate 25,043 of BKZX01024148.1, forward strand.
CTCTCGGAGGTCAATGCCATTGGATTGAGCTCTGATGCAATAACTAGAGTTATTGCACCTTACAATTGTAAGTGCACCCAAAAAAAAAGGGGTGGGGGTGGGGGGGTGGGTTAATTAATAAGGTAAAAGGTAAGTAATTTGATCCGGGAGTTAATTAATATGGTGCAATAGCCTATTGCACCATATCTCAAACCAGTGTCATCGTTATCCTCCCGATTGTATTCTCCATCATCTATCCCCTTTCGTCCACCGAAATAAGACCCTTCTTCCCGCATCTCCTTTTTAGCTTCCTCCCCTACTAATCACCCTGACAAGCGATGGCCCATAACCGTTAACCATATCGATACTCCATCGCTGCCCCCTCAAGTCCCCACTGCCCATATAGAGTTTCATATCGTCATTGTGTCCCCCACAACCATAAAAGTATTAAAAATTGGGTAATTTCATATTTGAAGAACACCTAGACTTTTTGTGTTGCAACGACAGGCAACTTTTTTACCCCTTAGAAGCGATTGGGCTGATGATATCAAGCTTAATCCTCAGATGTAAATACCTACTGCAGCCTATGCCATCATCCAATACATCTACTTTCAAGCACTTCCAAACGAATTTCCTATTTGTTTCACTACAACCAAGTCCATAAATTAAAATAAAATTATTCAGTATTTTTGGAGTACAGTGACTTTGTACTCCATAAATATTGAGTATTCAAGCACCTCCAAATGAATTTCCCTGAATGGTTACCCAAAACTGAAGGGTATATTCTGTAAAATTAAATATTCATAAGTTACAGATGTACCTTAGCTAGGTCCTGAAAGAGGATAAGGTCCTATCAAATCAGGCAAGACAAACTTCCACATAAAGGTTTCGGAGAAAACTTTTCTTTAATGGGTTTTATTTACTTGTTTTAATCAAACTTGAATCTCTATATGGTAAAATATTAATTAAGATTTTTTTAAGAATACATTTTGCTTGAAATTCTAAAGTGTGTACTTTTTCTGTTTAAATCTTCCTTCAATGTCACGTTGTGTAAGCTGACCAGCCACCAACAATAAAGTATTTAAATACACATAAGAGTGCAATATAACATGCAGTATAAGACACGATGAAGCTAGCTCTCGATTAATTCTACAGATACCGTTGATAATATTGGCTAATTGTCTTCACAAGTCCACCAACAATATTAATATATTAACAATATTTAATATACTAATGTTAAAGAACAATATCAACAACTAAAGATAGAAATTTTGTTCCTCCTACGGAGACATAATTTGTTAGGTAAGGACTAATTAAGGACCAGAAAAGTCTAGTCGAATATATATATTAAGCTGGCCTCGTTTTGTTGGGGAATGTAGGCCACGATCTCTTTATGCAATATTTTGAATTAGATGGTTATTGACGATTGCAACCATTAACTTATTTTGAATATTATTTTGAATCAAACTAATATATTCCAAAATAAGTTAATGGCCTCGTTTCTTAGCTAATATTTTGAATCAAACTTTGAACATACATGCAATATATTTATTAGCAGAATCTTTTCTTTTTTCTTTTTTTGGACCATTAATTGTTAATTAGTAATTTCAGGCGTGTTGATCACCATGGTCAGACTGGTATAAGATCAATATTATGGGAAGATGTTTCCATTGTCCAAGAAGAAAAGAAAATGAGAGTTGTATTGTTAGTATTAATTATTATTTTTCTAATGCATGAATATTCAATTTCTTAATTATTGACCACCCATAAATAATAGTATTGGATACTCATAAAAAAATAATAATATTGGAGCCTTTTACTGAATCATTTTCTTGGTCAGTTGCTGATTAATGTAACTTATTTGTGCCAATTCTCTTGGTTTTGGAGCAATTTCAAATTAAATCCTATACTTTAATAGTTTTCATTAAATTTTGACCATATAATGTTAACCCTTGCGTGCGTGTGTATATATATCTTTGAAATGAGTTTAATTTTCTAAAATCAATGCAATATCTAATGATTTCAATTCTTTAAGATCAAGAAATGGGGCGACAACAAAGATCTAATTCGCTGCCGTGATCACTTACCAATGGAGATGACTGCAATGAGTGGTTATAGCCGAATCTAGTTGTCAAAGCGGTGTCCTAACTCTCTGATCAGCTGGAATATGATGGCTACAAGTCATGTGGGAAAAGAAATGTGCTTGAATCTATCGAAGGGTATTTGGGTCTTTTCAATTTTGGTGAGTTGTGTGACCATGATCTGACTTGGTTAATTATAACACATGGCATTTAAGTATTGCGTTGGTGGATGGATGATGTGGTTCACCTGATAGACTGGATAATTTCTCCAATCTCCCCACTAAACAAGTTCATAACTGGCTCGAACTTTAAGATGAAAGATGCTTTGACCAGTGACTCGTCTGTGGTGCTGAGTCGCTCTAGCATTTAAAAATACATAAAAAATAGAAATGGGAAACTAGTAGGAAGTAAAATGGCATGAAGAATGGAGTGTGAATACTCATTACCATATCTCTACAAAGTAAGAATTTTATAATAATTTTTATGCTCAAAGTTGGTATCTTTCTCTGCGTTCACAAACCTTTACAAGAACAAATCCATCCATATCTTCGTTGAAGTATTTGGTGGTATTTTTTATTTTGTTATTTTATTTTTTATTTTTTATTTTTATCAACAATGACTTAAGTCACATGTAAAGGAATTCAAGGAGGTGAATTCCACACAATGTGACAATACTAGAGATGAAATGACCGAATTGACAACAAATGAAAAATAAAATAATAATAATTTGATTTTTACTCAAATTGGGTTCAATTCAAATGCTCCATTGAATATTAATTAGCCATTTAGAAACATGGGGTAAAGGTTTGGATTACATGTGTAATTAAACTAATTTAGAATTATTCAATGTTGTCCCAGTTGTCATCCCTAGATATGGGTTGGAACTTTGATATCTCTTCTGAGAAAGTCTTGTTGCAATTGACAGAGTTGAGCCTAACAAGCACATTTCGTTTGTGGTGCCGAGTTGCTTTTCATTTTTTTTTTTTTTTTAAGATAAAAAAGTCTAAAATATTGTTTTCGTCCTTAAACTTTGCATGATCTTTGTTTTTCATCCCTAAACTTTAAAAAATTTGTTTTTCATCCCAAACATTTTAAAGATATTTTTTCAATAGTTTAGGTGTAAAAATAGGGACGAAACGAACTTTTAACAATAGATTAGGGATGAAAAAATATATTTTTTAAAGTTTAAGGACATAAAGTGTAACACTTTTAATTGTTTGGGACAAAATATGAACTTTTTAAAGTTTAGGGACGAAATATACAAACTTCATTCAAACTTTAGGGATGAAAAAAATATAGAAATGGGAAACTAGTGCGATGTAGAAGGAATTTTGTGAGTGACTATCTATAATTTGACTTAAAAATGGTATGAAGAATGGAGTGTGAATGCTCAAACCTTTTCTCTACAAAGTAAGAACTTTAAAATAATTTTTATGCTCAAAAGTTGGTGGTATCTTTCTCTGCGTTCACAAACTTGCAACAACAAATCCTTCCATTAATTATCTCCTATCTTAGTTAAAGTATTTGGTCGTATCTTCTTTGCGTTTACAAACATTTAAGACTTACGTCCTCGTTAGGGTTATCAGCAAATGACGCAAGTCACATCTAAAGGAATTCATCCAAGGAATACAGAGCAAAGGATAGAAATCTCATCACTCTAAGGAATATACAGTAAGAAACTCACAATCTATTAAAATCTATCTAAAGATAATAGTTAAACAAGAAAAAATATTTCTTCTCAAAATTCAAAAGCTAACTAATTCAAAAAAAAAAAAAAAAAGCCACTCACTATTCTCATTCCATACTTGAGCTAGGATTTATATAGGATCAATTCATATCAACCCTCCAAACATGAGAAATGCTACATTTACAAGAAAACAAAACATATAATAAAAAAAGACTTGATAAAATACTCAAAGATAAAGACGAGCATTATGCTTGCCACTTAACGTTTTTAATGCTAATGCTTTTGAGTCATGGAATAAAAAACTATTTTAGACAACACCATAAACATTATGCAACGGCTTGGCTCTAAAGTTATTTGCAACGACCCGAAGTAGTTGTTTTGTCTATAAATACATGCATGCCAATTTGTATACGCAGCTAAGAGTGCTAAACATAATTAGTACATCATCATGGGGCCTTCGTTTTGTTGCTACATGTCGTTGAAGCGCTTGCTTTACTTACTCCCTCTGTTTCATCTTATACTTCTCACTCATTCGTCTCCTTCCATGCAACCACTATGCCATAATGACGAGAGCTTAGCCTTGTTGCAATTCAAGGAAAGCTTTATCATAAACAAGTCTGCTTCTTCGGAAAATCCTTTTGCAAATCATAGGGTTGAATCTTGGAAACTAGAAGGAGAAAACAGAGATTGCTGCTCATGGGATGGTGTTGACTGCGATGAGGACACAGGTCATGTAATTGGCCTTGATCTGAGTAGCAGTTGTCTCTATGGTTTAATCAATTCCAACTCCAGTCTCTTCCGTCTTGTTCACCTACAAAGACTTAACCTTGCTGACAATGACTTTAACTACTCTCAAATCCCATCCCAAGTGGGCAATCTTTTAAGACTCGAATATCTCAATCTCTCCTCTTCTATGTTTTCTGGTCAAATTTCATTTGAAGTTTCAAAGCTGTCCCAATTGTCAACCTTGTATTTGTGTTGCAATTATGATTTGTCTTCATGGAATATTAACTTGTTGCAATTAAAAAAGTTGAGCCTAACAAGCCTAGTTGGAAATTTAACCCGCCTAGAAAATCTTGACCTGGGTGGGGTGACTATAATCTCCACGGTGCCTAATATCTTTGCAAATTTGTCTACTTTAAGGTCACTCTATCTCCATGACTGTGGAATGTATGGGGAATTTCCAATAGGCATATTTAAGCTACGAAATTTGCGGTTTCTTGACGTGAAGTACAACAAAAATCTCACTGGTTATTTGCCTGACTTTCAATATTGGAGGAGTCCCCTTGAGGAAATGGACCTCGAAGCCACCGATTTCTTTGGTGAGCTACCCGCTTCAATGGGAAACCTCGGCTCCTTGATTGCTTTCAGTATGCAGGGTTGCAACTTCTCAGGGTCCATTCCCTATTCAATCGGTAATCTCACAAATCTCATTTACCTTGAGCTTTCACATAACTCTTTGGCGGGTAACATCCCATCTTCAATTGGAAATCTCATCCAACTTGCTTTTCTAGGCCTTTACGATAACCAATTGAGTGGTCCAATCCCTTTTGGGCTTACAAACTTGACACAACTGACTGTTCTTTCCTTAGGCTCCAATCGATTAACTGGTCCAATTCCTTTTGGGCTTATGAACCTCACACAATTACATATCTTGAATCTTGAGGCCAACGAGATTCAAGTTCGGTTACCAATCTCTATCTTTAACCTGAAGAATCTTATTCTTCTTGATATCTCTAATAATTCTCTTTGTGGTACTGTGTTGATTTGCAACATGACTTCTCTTCATATCCTTGACGTGTCTGATAACTACTTCAGTATTTCACTTCCTCAATGCTTGCACAATAACTTCCAAGGAAGCAAATTGAGGATGATTAGTATGAGAGAAAACAGATTTCGAGGATTGTTACCAAGATCATGGGCCAATTGTACGATGCTCCCACTTGACATATATTCATGCAGAAACATCTTTTAGGGTGGAGACATACTATTGGTTTGAAAATTACGATTATTATTCAATGAAAATAACAAACAAAGGTGTGGATATAGTATACCACAAAGTCCAAGAATTCTTTAGAGCCATTGATATGTCAAGCAATAAGTTTGTTGGAGAGATTTCGGAATCCGTTGGAGATTTAAAGGGCCTTAATATGCTCAATCTTTCTAATAACATTCTCATTGGACACATCCCACTATCTTTAGGGAATCTTATAGATTTAGAATCATTGGATCTTTCTCAAAATAGGTTTTCTGGGGAGATTCCACCACAGCTAGCACAATTGTCTTTTCTCGAATGGTTCAATGTTTCTCATAATAATCTCACTGGCTCTATACCTCAAGGGAAACAATTCAACACATTTGGAATCAATTCATTTGAGGGAAATTTAGGTTTGTGTGGGAATCCATTATCAAAGAAATGTTGGGTTTCTGATTCTTCACCACCTCCACCTTCGATTTCTGAACAAAGTCAAGAATGTGTCGGGTCTCTCTTTGAATTTGGTTGGAAA
>BKZX01024165.1:0-15519 GCA_014362285.1 Fagus crenata
TGTTCTTAAGAATTAAAGCTTCACGTCTGTCCTATTCTGAAACAAACTAAAAATCTGATGTTCATTATTAAGTTCAAAGTAAAATAAAACAGAAAATGGTGATTGGACACCTTTTGGTGATAGAAATTAATCATTTGGACATAATTTGGATAAAAAAAAAAAAAGTCTTAAAGCTGTGATCTGCATAGTAGCATGAGGAGAAACCGTATACCATGTTTGGCATCAAAGGAATGCAATAATTCATTGTGGTAGAGTGAAAACAGAGGAAATAATAGTGCAGACTATTAAGTGGGAAGTTAAAGCTCATTTGGGCTGTGGAGGCTAAACAAAACTGCTTTGGACTAGGGTGCTGCAGCTATTTTAGTCCTTCAGTTCACTAGTGGAAGAATCTGTTGTGTTGCTGTATTAGGCTTGGCTTAATGACAGCTTGTTGTGCTACTGCAGCTCTTGGTTTCTTGTGTTTTCAACTTTCTTGTTTTTGGCTTGGATTCCATAAGGTTAACACTTCACTTTAAAAGAGAAAAGAAGAAGAAAAGAATTAGCCTTTGACAATGATCGTAGGTTCAAGGCCCTCTAGGTACATGATTAAAACACCAATCAAAAGAAACAAGGATTTGGATTGGAAGGAATTGGTATCCATTGGTGATGTTACTAGTTTACATGACATCCAACATATCATCTATTCGGAAAGAGATGCCGGGGGGGGGGGGGGGCGTGGTGGGGTTCTGAATAGATTAGATATTCGTGTGGTGCCCTCTAACTCATTAATCTGTTTCTATAGAAATTTTCTCCTCTTTATAGAAGTCCTTATAGTTTATGGACGTCCTTGCTATCCTCGTTTACCATATCAACACATAATTCCAGATTGTTGGATACAAGGGTATGAATAACATGTAACATTATAACAAACCAATTTCAAGGGAATCTCAAGCCATATTGATTCATTAACTAGTAAACGATGATGGAGGTGAATTGGTCAAATACAAAATAAATGTTCCCATATATGGCAATAATTTCAACAGACTAAGTACCGGGTGGAAGTATGTAATTGAGGTTAGTATTAGGACCATTGAGACTGAAAATCTCTAATTTTGGTTACATTGAATTAACCAATGTACAAGCATACCTCATCTCCACTAAATGCTTCTGCGCAATGAAATTTGATTTGTAGTCTTATTGTCAAATCTTAGTTGGGGAGATTGGATTTACTTTTGGCATTTGTTCTGTTGTGTGATGGTGTCTGAATTTGTTGTCACTACTAAAAGGGTTAGAAATTGATTTGTTACTGTAATGATGCATTTAGGCAATATCAAAATTCATAAGCATCCATAATCTCTGTTGTTAATTCGTAGGTAAAGCCATAAATTAGTCAAAGCATATCGTATCGTTCTTGTCTCTGCCACATAAGCATCTGTAAGATTTTGTAGTTTAGTACTTTTCCTTTCTTGTTTACTACTAAGAAGTATTGGGAGATGGGAAACTAGTTGATGCAGGGAATAATGATGAGCAAGTGTTTAGGTTAGGGCTTGGTGAGAATTATTGAGTTGCTTAGAGAAATTTCATAGGTGGATAATACCTCTGCAAAGAACAATGAAGTTCTCAAGAATAGCTCTAAAGGATAATTTCATTCAACCAAAGAAACCTACCTTACAATGCTCAATTACAAATATTTATACCATCTGCTTTAACTAAATTCCATTAACAACTGAAAATCCATCGGCACTTGTTTTATTTTTAAAACTTGAGATTGGTGCATGGTACTTGCTGGTTATTTTTTTTTTTTTGATAAGTAATAATTTTATTAAGAAAACCAGTATACTAGAAGTATACTAGGAGAAAGAAAATTTCATTTGAATTTAAATAGCTACCCACCCTTTGAGGATGGGGGCATGGTACTTGCTGGTTTTTGTAGTTGACTTACTACTACTAAGACTATTGCCATTAGTCTTTCTAAGAAGGCCATTTTGAATCTGGTGCAAGGGGGAGTGCTGACGATGTTGGTGTTGACAGGTAGTGCAGCTGTATCAAATTTATGCTCAGGAAGGAGGTCTAGTGGTTGCACTCGAAAAAACTATTAGAGCTTAAAATAGAAGCATCAGCGGAGGGTTGAGAAGTTTTTGTATCAAACAGGTGTATTAGTTGGTTGTTTGTCGAGTGGCAGCAATATCTCTTGGACACAAAGATGAAAAATTTACTGCTTTTGTTTTTTTTTTTCCTTTGTTTTGGTTGTATTGATGTATAGATACTAACTTGGCTTTAGGCAGAATTGCCACAAGATTTGTCTGCATACTCGATCAAGCTCAACAAATTAACTGATAGTTATTGTTGATTTTACTAGTTGCGTATTTTTATTGCAAATGTAGAAATTTTGTATCCAAATGCGTTACCAATTTTTATTAACTTAAATACTATCAATTTTAGTAACATAATGGCACATGGTAAAGACGAACTCATAGTTCCTCTTAAATCTTTGACAAGCTGATGTAACCAAACAAGCTAACAAGTTAGACAAATTGATTGATATGCAAGATTGTTTCGGTTTGACGAAGGGGATGAAATCATAAATCCATACCCCAATCAATGTGTTTCTAAGCCCAGGTAGTAGCCCAAACCCAATAAAAATGATACATCTATCTATGACTAAGGATTAAAAAAAAAAACCACATACTTCGAATTCACGTGGGGTTCATAGCTCAAAAATCTAAAAAGGTGATTGAAAGCTTTTTTGACTTTTCATTGCAAGCTGGAAACAGACTTACCAAAGAGAGAAAGACAAAGGCATGTTCATACAGACCAAAATACTCTTCTTTACAACCTGCTCTGTCATGATTTACAAACACATAAAGAAAAAAATTTGTGTGAAAATAAGAAGAGGGAGGCGGTAAAAGAAATGAGTGTGTTTGAAAATGAATGAGAATGCATAAGCTACACTTCAAAAGTAAGTGTGTACCCAAGAGATTTCTTCCTACTTTACTGCGTGCAATAGAGTGAAAGTGAATCATAATTGTAAGTGACTCACACTCCAAAAAGCATTTTCACAATGGACAACCAGTCTTCTTGGCCTCATAAAGAACTAACTCTGCCATTCCCATTTCTCTTTCAGAAATCCATTCAGAAAAATCTCCTAGTTTTATTTATTTATTTATTTTTCCCAATTTCATTACATCTTTCCTTCTTAAAAAGTGATCCCAAATGCTAAATTGAATCCCATGCAATTATTTGTTGCAAAATACCTAGTTGGAATAGATTCTCGTGTAAAGGATGTCATAAATTGGTATTTAGATATTAAAGTCAAATGATGTTTGCTTTGTAGGGATCTATGGGCTTCTGGAGTGGCTAAGACAACAATTGCAAAAACTACTCTTAACACAATTTATTATCACTTTGATGGAAGCATCTTTCTAGAGAATATTAGAGAAAAATTAAGGACAAATGCTGGCATAAAGTAATCCAACTACAAGAGACACTTTGTTATGAGATTTATGGATATAGAGATTTATGGCTATTTTGGTGTTGACAAGTAGTGAAGCTGCATCAAATTTATGTTCAGTAAGGAGGGCCAGTAGTTGGACTCGAAAAACTATTATATCTTACAATATTAGAAGGTTGAGAACTTTACATCAAACAGGTGGATAGTAGGTTGTCTGCTGAGAACTTTACACAAAATGAAAGATTTACTGCTTGGGTTTTGTTTCCTTGTTTTGGTTGTATTGATGTGTAGATACTAACTCGGATTTTCTATGATGTACCAAAAACAAAAAGCACTTGAAAAGTACTATCTTACTTCTTTGCAATGAACTAATAATTAAAGACCATGCAATGATCTCCTAGATGCTGTTAATAATGATTGACGAATCAAACATGGTTGGGCACAAGTGTACTATTGTGTTTTGTCTTGAGAATGAAAAATTGGAACTTCAATGTTTGATTCTTCCTCTGGTCTTATTTCCAAAATTGCATCCTCTTATGCACTACTCTCATTCTTCAAATGAGGTATTAACACAATTTTGATTTTTGACGATTGTGGTGGTCACTATAAGCCCACATTAACCATATATTTATTTGTAGATGACTTTTGCTTACATCAAATTAATAATATTTAATTTGACATACTCATGCACACTGCAGACTGCACACACACAACTGAATCAATAAGAACAAAATAATGTTATTTACAATCTGCCCTGTCACGGTATCATCACTGCCACCACTATCTGTTAAACAATATAATCATATTGCTATACACAAAAAGAAGAAAATTTGTGTGAAAAGAATAAAGAGTGGGGTAGTCAAAAAAAGTAGAAAAAGGAGAAAATAAAATATAAAGAAAAAAGACTAAGAAGGAGAAAAAAAATAAAAAATTGAGTGGGGCGGTCAAAAAAGAGAAAGGAAATTGTGTCCTCCTTTCTTTAAAGTTTGAAAATGAATCAGAATTATGCATGAGCTACACTCCAAAAATGAACCAGAATTTTCACAAAAGTGTGAATGTGAAAATTCATTGTAGACAAAAAAATTTCTTCATAATTATTTACTGCTAATTATAAGCCAATATTTGTTATTCATATGTACTGGTTGAGTTTTCATTGAAAGTGTGTATAAGAGAGAAAAGAAGAAAGAAAATTGAATGGGGCGGTCCAAAAAGAGTATGATCAGATAATTAAAGTAGCTTTCATGAGAGAGAAAAGAAGAAAGAAATTATGCCTTCCTTTCCTTAAAGTTTGAAAAGGAATTCAGAATGACAAGAATAAAGCGTACAGGAAATTTCTTCACACTTTCCTTCGGGGTGCAACAGTATTTTCAAAACAACTAGTTTTCTCGGCTTACGCGTTTGTGCCACCAATGAAAAGTAAATCAGAATTTTCAATATCATAGTCTTCTTGATGTCACAGGAACTAACAATCTAACATTCAATTCCTTGACTCTGTCATTCCCATTCTCTCTCAAAAATTCATTCAGAAAAATCTCACTTTAACTCATACAATTCCAATTTATCACATCTTTCTTTCCCATATTCCTTTTAGATCTTCTCACTTGTCAATCCAAATCATGACCAACAAAGGAGAATCATCTTCCTCTTTCACCCACCGATGCAGATATGATGTGTTCTTGAGTTTTAGAGGTGAGATAGACTCGAAGACTTCAACCTTACCTGTAATACCCGGTCCCAAAGGATTAAAAAAGAAAAGAGTTTTTGTTTAAGTGGGTAATTTAGTAAATTCTAAGTGTAGGGTAAAAGTATAAATAAATCATTTATTTTAGGAGTTTTTAGAAATAAAAAATAAATGGATTATAATCCTAGTAATATTAGAATATAAATAGAGTTCTAAACTTTATTTGGATACCAACAGACACTTTTTGACGGTAAGAATTTGAAGGATTTCAAGGAAAAGAGAGAAATTACAAAAAAATAAATATGAGAGTCCCAATATTTTTTCTTTAGAATAAATTATTATTAAAATATGAACTGATTTTGTTAGCTAGTAATTGGCAGTAAATTTTAGATTGATACGTAAATTTTAATTAGCAACATATATATCAAAATTGGCTAGCTATAAAAATAATAACGTAGATCTGATCTCAGTTTCAGTGGAAACTGTACCAAATAGATCTTATTTCAAGAAATCAGATTTTAAAGGAGAAAAAGAAAAGGTGATCACCTCATACTTGTAGATGTGATGAAGAGTTTTTTTTTAGGGTAAGGCTTGGGTCCAGTGCACAGGAGTACTAGATCCGTTAGGATTTTGTCACGTGTTTAGTTTTGTACAGTTTTTGTACACATGACAGCATCCTAAGGGGTCTAATACTACTATATACTGAACCCAAGTCATTTTTTTTTTTTTTTTTTTTTAAGTACTATTTTGGCTTCAGGTGTGGTCATTAATAGAAGATGAGGAGTTTTTAAAATATACAATATATAGGCTTCAGGTGTGAACGGTGTGGTCAATCAAAGAAGAAAAATAGGTTGGCTATTGGCTATTGGACATGATGAATGGATATAGGCTTTGCATAGGTAAGTCAATCTGATGGAGAAAGAAAAAAAAAAAATAAAAAAATAAAAAAGAAAGAAAGGAAAGATGTACGTCAATCTGATAGTGAAAGAAACAAAAGAAAGAAAAAGATAAGTAGTACCCAGGCTATTGGCACATTTACTAGTGGGGCAAAAGCTAATGGTGAGGTTATGTCCGCGTGGTTACTAGTTGGCCAGTGGCCTTTGAAAAAAAAAAAAAAAAAAAATATTAATAAAACTTATCATTATCGTAACTGTTGACGTGAAATCAGGAGAAGTATTTAGGCCAATATTAGGCTGTCTACTGTCTAGTGAATAAACGAGTTGTTAAGTAAATAGTATTTTTATGTTAATTGATGTATTTTAACGATTGTATAATTAATTTAAATTTGATTTATAAATTACGAAAAGAAGAGATAGAGAATGTAACAAGATCTTTTGCTTAGTAGAGATAAATATCGTTTTCTTAACTAGTTATATTTTACTGAAACTTTCTTATTTTATTTGCTAAATATTTATTTTATTTCAGTACAGATTATTATTTTAATTATTTTAGATACATTGGTTTAACGAAAAGATTTAGAATTTTGTCTTTTTAGAATATTATAATGTATTTAATTTAATTAGTTGATTGTTTAGAAAGTTTTGTGTCTTCCATTGGGATCAAGCACTTCTGAATTTTGTGAAATGAACCAAACATTTTGAATTGTGATTTTATTGAATATGATCTTTTGACATTAACTGAAATAAATTAAATCTAAAAAGAATCTGAACTATTTGATTATGCTTTGGACCCTGCCAATGGGGTAAACGTTGGCACAGAAACTAGTTACTTCTAGGGCTTACCTCCGGCCTATGTGTCGTTCTGGGCCTAGTCACGAGGATATAGCGTGACTATAGTCATATTGTCTTACTTAAACATTTGAAATCTAATTGATTTCGTTATTTTAAGTAAATTGAGACTTTTGATGTTTCGAACTTATTGAAATTTATATATAGTTTTTCGCTACATTGTGTTATATTTCTTAAGTTTATGAAATTTATCCTATGAACATTTATATATTTTATTTAAATAAATGTTTGATCCACCATTTTCAAACTATAGTTATTTATTGAGCCTCCCAGCTCACCCCCTCCTTTTTCTTTCCCATTTCAAATTCTGATGATTAGCTAGCTCGGACGTTACGGGGGAATTGTGTGAGAAGGACTTCTAGGCATAAATAATATTATTATTTCTTATTGTTGATTTGGGATTTTATGATAGACTTTTGTTTATTAGGATTTGGAATAGTAATGCATGGATGTAATTCATTTAAACTTACTGGTTAATATGTTTATTTGGAGATTTGTATATCAAGTGAACTTACTGGTTAATATGTTTATTTGGAGATTTTAGATAAAGGATATCATTCTTTTTAAAATTTGTTAGTAAGGCCTGGCACACTTATAAGGCACGCCTTATGGGTGCGTGGCCGTTGTCACGTGTCGAACTCCTGCTTTGGGTTTGGGGTGTTACATTACCAATATTAATTAAAAATAAGATATAAAAACAAACCATCTAATAAAAACAACTATGATTTAAAATCATACCATATAACATATTGGCATTAAAAATTGGAGAGATATACTCCAAGATTTCAACCTCACCAATATTAATTAAAAATATATACATTTTCTTAGCACGTTCAGGGATAGTGTATTTGCATTAAACCGGGTAAATAATTAGTTTGATTAATTATATGAAAATACAAAATTAACCCTAAAAGATTTTGCTCTTGAAAATCTAAAGCACCTAGAAAATTGGATAAAAACGTCATTATGATCCGCTCAGCATATCGTTAAGGTAATTAAAGTCAACGGTTTTTGGTTGAATCGTTCATGAGGAACTTTTGTGGAAACGATGCGTATGTGAACTTCTATGCTGAAATCTTTAATTAGTAAAAGTCTTACAAGACCAAACATTCATTTCCTTGAACTATCATTCTAAGCCTCTAAAGCCTCCCAACACGATGGCTTTCGTAGCTAGCTAGGCCCTTTATTGTTTGCAACTGCAGGACTCTAATAAGAATAAATTTACACAAATATACATACACACAATGACACAAAACCAACTCTTTATGCTGGACAAATCAGATTTTTTTTTTTTTTGCTAAAAAAAAAAAGGGACTCGCAGGTGCGTTCATTGTCCCGACCCACTTAAACCCGAATTTGACATGGCGTGGAGCACATCTGGGCAATAATGGGACGTACCACTACCCGAACTCATAACTTCCGGACTCGCAGGTGTGATGAGTCACGAGGGTTTCCTTTGGTGGGATTCGAACCCTTGTCCACGTGGTTAGCACCAAAAAGGTGCTAACCATTGAGCCAAGAGCTGAATCCCGCTGGCCAAATCAGATTGGAGACAAATAATCAGCAAAAATGTATATCATGCATACATATTGAAGTTCCCATCTTCTTTCATCATTTCATCAAAATGACTGTCAGTCACTACTGATTAAGAATGCCTCTTTACTTGATAAAAAATGAGCTTCCAAATGGAAAGACTAGCTAGATCGAATGAGGATCAAATAGCTGGCATGCAGATACAGAAACAAAATTTAACCTTGAACCAGCTTCGGTACAACATATCTATGCTGTTACGTTTCACATGTATTTTGGTCTACAAAGTAAATGACATTAAATCTGCGAGAGAGACTCCAAGGTTTCAACTATTACCATATTATCCACTGCAAATAATAACTAAATAGCTTCATGAACATTATCAAATATAATTCTAGATCGAGATAGACATAGATTACAATG
Organism: Fagus crenata; assembly: GCA_014362285.1. Lineage (NCBI taxonomy): Eukaryota > Viridiplantae > Streptophyta > Magnoliopsida > Fagales > Fagaceae > Fagus > Fagus crenata. Next base: position 8,813 of record BKZX01024165.1, read on the forward strand.
GGAATGGATTAATCAGACCCATCCAACACGTTTTCAATTTGAGGCAAACAACATGCTCTTAATTGGTTTTGCAAGTCATCAAGAAGCAGATTATTTTGTAGATTTCTTCGATCCAAATTTCAAAAAGTAAGCACGTACCCGACAAAGAAATTTCTTCCTACTTTCCTCTGGGTCTAAAAAGTGTGTCAGAATGTTTGAAAATGAGTACCCAAGAAGTTTCTTCCTACTTTCCTCCAGGCATCAGCTAAGCTTCCCTATTTGGACTACCAGTCCAAGCCTTGAGATTATCAGATCTTGGCCTCACAAGAACTAACCTTCATTTCCTTGACTCTACCATTCCCATTTTCTCTCAAAAATCCCTTTCCTTTGCTTAAACTCTTACGATTCCAAATTCATCACATCTTTCTTTCTTCTCTTCCGTTTAGATCTTCTCAACCCTCTATATATCCAAATCACAATGGCTTTCTTGACCAACAAAGGAGCCACCTCTTTCTCTTTCACCCACCGATGTAGATATGATGTGTTCTTGAGTTTCAGAGGTGAAGACACCCGCAATGGCTTTACGAGTCATTTGAATGGCATTCTGCGACATAATGGTATTAACACCTTCATTGATGATGAGCTTCGAAGGGGAGAAGAAATTTCTACAGAACTTCTCAAGCCATTGAAAGTTCAAGAATTTCGATAATTGTATTCTCTAAAAACTATGCATCTTCCACTTGGTGTTTAGATGAACTTGTCAAGATTCTTGAGTGTAAGAGTCATGGCCAAATTGTCCTACCAGTTTTTTATAAGGTCGATCCGTCAGAAGTACGCAGCCAAAAGGGAAAGTTTGGAGAAGCACTAGCAAAACATGAAGAAAAATTCAAGGATAACATGAAGAAGGTGCAAAGATGGAGGGCAGCTCTAAATGAAGCGGGCAATTTATCTGGTTGGCATTACCAAAATGAGTATGTATATAATCATCACTTTGTTGTCATCAATAAATTTAACTGTTAAACAACTCCCAAAAGAAGCCAGCTTTTTTTCTTGCCAAAGCAGATTTCAATTAGTATTAGAAGTGGATATTCAATAAGTTTGTTTCCTTACCTAGGCAGATTTTCCTCGCATCTTTGTGCTTTAGCCTAAAGTTGTTTCCTAGCTGAACAAAAAAAAAAATGTTAATACGAATAGTATTTAGATCAATGAATACATGCCATTTACTTTTATTAACAATATTTCAGTTAATTCATGTTCATGTTTCTATTTTCTAACATGTTTTTAATGCTTTGTAATTTGCAGCCGCCCTCAATTTAGATTTATCCAAGAAATTTTTGCGGAGATCTCAAGTACTAAATTAAATTGTAATAAGCAAGTATTTGTTGTTAAATACCCAGTTGGAATAGACTCCCGTGTAGAGGAAATAAATTGCCGTTTAGATATTGAGTCCAATGATGTTCGCATGTTAGTGATCCATGGCCTCCCTGGCATAGGTAAGACAACAATTGCAAAAGCTATTTATAACTTAATTTCTTATCGGTTTGAAGGAAGTAGTTTTCTAGAGAATGTTAGAGAAAACTCAAGAACAAATGATGGCTTATTTCAGCTACAAGAGAAACTTTATTTTGATATCCTAGGGTGTAGAAATTTGAAGGTGCATGGTGTATTTAAACGAATTGATGTGATAATGGAAATGCTTGGCCACAAAAGGATTCTTTTAATTCTTGATGACGTGGACAAACTAGTCCAGGTAGAAAATTTGCTTGGAGGATGCTTTCAGTTTGCTTCTGGAAGTAGAATCATTATAACAACAAGAGAGGAAAAGGTTCTAGCTACTCTTCAAGAAGATTGTAATTTAAACTACCACAAGTACATGGTTAAGGAATTGGATGAACATGAATCTTGTGAACTCTTTTGTCAACATGCATTCAAAAGAGACAAGCCTCAGGAAGGTTATTCAGATCTCGTAGACCTATTTATACATTATGCGAAAGGCCTTCCATTAGCTCTAAAGATAATAGCTACTGATTTGTATAAGAGAAATATACGTTGTTGGAAAAGTGCATTAGATAAGTATAACAGAATTCCTAATCCAAATATTCAAGAAGTACTCAAAATAAGCTATGATGGATTGGACCAAATGCAACGAGATATTTTCCTGGATATTGCATGTTTCCTCAAAGGATTCCACAAGGATGTTGTTGTAGATATACTAGAAAGTTGCAATTTTTGTGACCCATATTATGATCTTGAAAAACTGATAGATAAGTGTCTCATAGTTGTTACTGAACATGAGAATATATCGATGCATGACTTGATGCAACAAATGGGTATGGAAATTGTTCGACAAGAATCAGAAGTGCCCAAGAAACATAGAAGACTATTATGTTATGAGGATGCTTTTGAAGTACTAGCTGGAGATATGGTATTAGTCTTTTTTTATTTACTTTTTCCCCCTTTTTTTATTATTTTTATTTTTTTAATGCTGAAGAAAATACAATTTTATCAATATGAATTTCATTTAAAATTTAATAATAGTGATTCACGTAATTCTTTTTCCAATTAGGAGCCGAATAATATTCGCGGCATTGCATTGTGCTTTCCACAACCAAGAAATATGCCATTGGATCTTAAAAAGATGAGAAGTCTCAAATATCTTAAAGTTCATAATGTAATTTGTAAAGATCTTAATTATCTTCCGAATGAGTTAAGGTTACTTGATTGGAGAGAGTTTCCTTTATCTTCTTTGCCGTCCAATTATGTTCTTCAAAATCTCATTGCACTCAACATGCCAAGAAGCCAGATTCAATTGGACGGCGATTTCGAGGTATAATCATTAGCATTTATAAATTATTATTATTTTGATGAAGCTAATAAATTTCTTAATTTTTCTTTTTTGTCATATTTTTTTTTTTATAGAAGTGTCGATTTGAAACATTGAAATATATGGATTTCCGATCTTGTAAAAACATTAGAAAAGTACCTGACTTACTAATGATTGCCCCAAACATAAAGAAGTTGGAACTTCCTGACTGAAAATTTAGTTGAGGTTCATGACTCCGTTGGACTTCTTAATAAGCTTGAATTTTGGGGTCTCGGCTATTGCAAAAATCTTAAAATTCTTCCAAGAAGCCTCCAGTTGAAATCTCTTAAAAAGTTTTATCTCTATGGCTGTGAAAGTCTTGAGAAGTTCCCCGATATCCAGCAAGGAACGGAAAGATCAGCACTGCCTTCATCAGAACTACAAGGATCTCTCATGTTAACCATATCTTGTAACGACCTCAAAGAGCTTCCAAGCAGCATCTCTATGTTACAAAATCTGAGAGCGCTCCATTTGTATGGTTGTAAAAATTTTCCAAAGGGCATGGATACTCTTGGTTGCTTCCCCAAATTAGAAATATTAAGTTTCTGTGACAGCAACACTACTACCCTCCCTGAAATCGCTAGTATATTTCCTCAATTAAAGATCCTTCAGATTAACGGGTGCTGGAACCTTCGGAAAATTCCAACGCTTCCACCGTGTATGCGAGCTATATATGCAGAAAGCTGCTATTCATTGGATTCACAATCAAGTAGAGGATTATTGAGTCAGGTCTCTCTCTCTCTTAAAGTTATAGAAAGAATCAATTTTGTTTAACTATCCCAAATATATTACTACTTTTGCTAAACTATTGTTTCTTACATTTGCTATTTGCAAGTAGTTTGGGGAATTTCTAGGGCTTCCACAAAATATAGTATGTGCAAGAAGATCATCGTATCAGGCCTCTGCATCTGAAACGAAATCTACGGTTCGATATTATTCCCTTTTACTTCCAGGAGCTAGGATTCCAAAGTGGTTCAACCATCAAAGTGTGGGAATTCCATATCATTCTCGGTTGGTCGGAAATTCCCACCATTGGCTTTCTGTGTTGCTCTAAAAGTGAGATTCAAGGTTTTTGAGAAAACTAAACTTTCATGGTTTAAATGTTTTATTTACGTTTTCAACAAAGAGTTCATGAGCTTAAAAATGTTCACACATCAATCATCATCTTTTATGTTGTTTCACTATAGAAGAGATACTGATAACATAATCCTAGATGAACTGAATGACGTTAAAGTTTCGTTTAAAATTTCAAATGATGAGCCTGAAATAAAAGAAGTTACAATAGAAAGGTGTGGGGTCCATGTAGCATGCATATGCTCTCCTCAAAATTTTGCTGCAAATAAGGTGGCCTGCATAAGAATTCTTGAAAGATTACAAGTTTCATTGGACGAAAGATTAAAGATGTTTTTATGCAAAGTGGCTGCAGAGGTCCTTCCCTTTGAACAGAAGTTGGACCATTGCCCGCTTTGTGAAATAGCAGAAGATTCTGTTTTTCATCTATTTCGATGTTGTCCTTACGCCAAAGGAGTGTGGTATGGCAGTAGATGGGGTTTTCGAGTCGAAATGATTCAAGCTCAATCTGTAAAGGAATTTGTTGAACATATAATTGACCCCCCAGGTGAGTTACTAGCAGAACGTGTCACCAAAGATGAATTCACGTTATATGCAACACTGGCGATGAAAATTCTTTGGGATGCACGAGAGGAAGCTCTGGTTGCGAGCACTAAGGCCAGCATATACCAGCTAGCCCATTGTCTTAACAAAGAGTATGTCTATTACTCGAGATCACTTGAGATTACAAGGGGAACTGAAGAGCAAAATAGTGGAAGTGGTTGGACAAGGCCACCTGATCAATGGGTAAAGCTTAATTTTGATGCATCATGTGATCAAAATAATGCAGGCCTGGCTATTGTTCTTAGTGATCAAGAGGGGAATGGCAGATCAATCAGACGTGGCATAAGCCTCTGCAGTAAGATGGGCAACGCCATTGGCAAAAGAGGAGAGATTTGAGCAATTTGTGGTATAGGGTGACACAGCAAACGCCATCATCTTCATTGTAAATCTAGCTTGCAAGTTCAGATAGGAATGGAAGAGCATAATGAAGGATATTTTGGCTTTGGCTTCTTCCTCATTTAGGCATCATGTTAAATAATAATCTGAGCACTGGAGGCAAAGAGGGCCTTGACTTTTGATGCTGCATGTAGGACTCTGACTTCAATCCATGTCTACTATAGAAGAAATGAGAAACTCTTGATTCAACTTCAAAGAAAAATACCAAGGTACTATTATTACATAGAAACTGTTTTTAATTTCAAAGTATGTCTCCTTTAGTTTTATTGTTTTGTTTTCATCTTTAATTTGCTAATTGTAATCAGTTTGGAGAAAAAATAGGGCTTCCACGAAATTTAGTATGTGCAAGTGGATCATCACATCAGGAATCTGAATATGAACCTGATGAAGCTACGTCTAAAATGGGTTATGTATCTGAATCGGGCTCTGTGTCTGAAACAGACTTTGCTCCTAAAACAGTCTCTTCATTTGAAATTGATGTGGATTGATATGACCTTGTACTTCCAGGAACTACAATTCCAAAGTGATTCACCATCAAAGTTATGGAAATACCATATCGTTCTCGGTTGGTCCAAAATTTCCAATATTTGCCTTTTGTGTTGCTGTAAAAAAGGAAATGCTGGTTGCTGACCCATTAGAATGGGTTGAATGTAGGCTCACGCAGATTAGATTTTCATTTGAGCCATCATCTTGTATGTGGTTTTGCTATATAAAGGTTAGGGAAAGCTCATTGGAAGACTAGAGAAACAACCAACAGATATCTTAATATATGAATTTTCCTTTCACAAACCCATGATATAAATACAATACTAGAGATAGATATTGAGTTGAACTCAATTCATATCAACAGATAATATCATATCTATATAGCTCCTAAGAACTAGCAGATAACTATGTAGTCTCTAAGGACTCTGCTTCTTCATCTTCTTTATCTATTATTTGTGTTGATCTGAATGTCTGATGATTATCCTTGACATGATCAAAATTAGGCTTGGCTATGTTTCTCAGAGATCACGAGGGGAATGGGAGAGCAATCAGACGTGGCGTAAGCCTCTGCAGTAATATGGGCAATAACATTAGCAGAAGAGGAGAGACTTGAGCAAGTTTTAAAGGTCTGTGGTAGAAGGTGAAACAGCAAACATCTCAACTTCATTGTAGATCCAGATTGCAAGCCCGGCTGGGAATGGAAGGCATAATGAAAGGATATTTTGGCTTTGGCTTCTTCCACATTGGGGAATCGGGTTAGATAATAATGTAGCCCACAGCCTCATAAGATGGCCGCTGGGGTCAAATCACTCTAATCTGATTTTGCCTCTAGACTTTCCCTCTTGATTGAGCTTCAAAGAAATATGCCAAGGTACTATTATTACATAGAAACTGTTTTCTATTATGTTTTTTTAATGTTAAGGTATGTCTCCTTTAGTTTTATTGTTTTGTTTGCAGCTTTGAGTGCTTTTGTCAATTACTTCTCTCTCTAAATTAACTAGCTCAGTTAAATGATTGGATACTAATCCTATTTTTACATTGCAGAAGATCAACGTCTAATGGGTTATACTCAAGAATTAATTGTAGCTTGTAGGCTTGTAACTGAATTTTGATTATTGGATAATTTGAGCCTAAGTTGTATGGTTGAAAGAGAATGTAATGGCGTTTTGACCAAATGGTGTCACCTTCCTCATGATTCTAAGTTGGAAAATGAGTTCATAATCTCATTTTGTTTGGATGTGGTATCTTTGAAAAAATTATAATTTCCGAAAAGAAAAGTTACATTATTAGAATAATGAAAAAAAAAAAA